>OU426980.1:5796889-6054389 GCA_911387785.2 Aelia acuminata
CCTCATTGCCCCAGCAGTGACATCCCTAGCGTGTTTTTCATTAGAAAAACTTCTTTTAGACTCAAAAGGTGAAGTGCAATTGTATCATGGGTTAGACCACTAAAAATTTAACTAAATTTCGAAGTTTTTAGGAAATTTGACAGCTTCTAGGGTGCTCCAGTGGGGAGTGAGGAATTTTCAAAACCTATTAAAAATTTAAGTTTTAATAAATGTTTTGTGTTTAGCGCGTTAAAAGTCCCAATGAAAGCGGATTTAAAATAACCAGACCCATCTCATCTTTTAGAAAATTTAATGCTGATTAAGAAAATATCATCGTCTTTGTTTCTACGCTAAACCAAAGTAGAGAAAACTGTCATTTTTCAGGAAAAAAAGTAAGATTTTAAAATAAAAACAAAAAAAATCCATCTCCTCAACAGATTGAGGTAGGAAACTCGTTTCTGCGCCATTCTACCCCGTTTAAAATCCTGTATTACCCAATTTTTTATTTTACACTAGGTCCGGGACACCCAGTATAGGTTGTTATATAATACAGTTGTCATTCATATATATATATATATATATATATATATATATATATATATATATATATATATTTATATTGGATAGATTATAGTTGACCGGATATAGAATTAGGTAGAAAATAGTCCGGGGAGGCGGTCAATAAAATACAAAATAGTATAAAACTATTTTATTGTTGCCGACGTTTGACATCCATCCCTGTCATAAGGTAAGCTCCTTCATTTACTATATTTATAATCCATCATATATTAATCCCTCTTCAACTCTGCCCCATTTTGCCACCATATCTACCCATAGTACACCATTCTCATAACATATCCTCTATTATGTACCTTACCCCATCTTATCACACCACCTATATTATCATTATATCTTATATAGTCAGTTCATATTCTTTGTTTTTTTTTCATATTTTATCTAGCCAGTTCATATTCTTTGTCCTAATTACTCATGTTGTTGTCTGCGTCTTGTTTATTTAGCCCTGACGAAGACCTGCATAGTTGGGTCGAAACGTCGGCAACAATAAAATAGTTTTATTCTATTTTGTATTTTATTGACCGCCTCCCCGGACTATTTTCTACCTAATATTTTTTTATAGTGAGATCGTCCCTACTAACTACCAAGATAGTTGCCTTCACATTATAAATCGTATAAAGCGGTTTTTTGTTTGGTGTGGGGTGGAAGGGGGGCGTTGACGGACGTGGATCTTCTCTTTTAAAAAAGTTATAATGGAGCCTCAATGTATTTCTCTCTCTCAGGGATGTGGAAAACCCTTTTAATGAATCAATTCAAAGAGTTGGCAATCGTATAAATGTTTGTTGATTTATAAATTAAACATACATTTTTAACATCTTTATTATGAGGCTATGGCATATGAATAACAGATTAGTGAGAGGAATATCATAAAAATGAGTCCTGTTACCGCAAAATAACACTTCATAAAGATTGGGATCTGTTGGCGGAGGCGGAATTCCCACGTGGAAGAATCACACCGCCTGTTATGAAATAATAAGGCCTATGTACGTAAGTAGCCTGCAACTTTCTAAATATCCAACATTCTGTTTCCTCTTTGTTCGGGAGCTTCAACACCGCACCGATCCGACGTGTTTGATCGGAAGGAAATTCGTTACACATCCTTATTTGGGAATTAATTAAACTTTGTTCCTAAATTAAATGTGCATCCTCATATAAAATAAACTACAGACCGCATTATCAAATAAATATATAAAGTAAAATGCAAGCACCTCGTTCTATGATACTCTAAATTGATATTACCTGTAGGTAACTAACACAAGGTACCCCGACGATAGTTATCTATTGATCGAATTTTATTGTAAATCAAATAACTATGTTAGCCATGTAAAACTATAAATAATTCTAGTTTTCACTATATTTTACAGATTAAAATTAGTTTTGGTTGGTTACGAACTATCAATAACCTGAAATTTCCCAAAAGAACTGTGATCAGTGATCGATATGAGATGTTACTTTAAATGCCTAGGGATTAGACACGGGCTTTCCCAGAAAAAAATTGGGGGAAATTTAAATTGTAATTAACACGTTAGGTGCGGCGGCGTGTTTTAGGGGTATCCTGAATTGGACGGTATCGGTCCCGGGGGTCCGACTGCTGGGATGCTCTGACGAAAGCGTTATTTTTTTTTACTGAAAAGTGAATTAAATGAGCTTCTCAAGGGCATCATCTCTTGGTAAGGATTAGACCTAGACATGACAGGCGCAGGACATGCCCCCGGGGTCCGATACAGGATTTACGCCATACTTTATCGAAAATAGCATTTAACTGCAGGAATTTTGAATTACCATCCATATTAATAATTTTTGCAATATTAAAACGACTTTTTGGAGTCTTTTACTGCTTTACAACCACTCACTCTATGATAAAAAAAAATCTTTTTAAAGAAATGAGTTTATATACAATAAATAAAGCAAATATCAGTGTTTTATTTATAATTACAGACTTAGTAAGAAGTATTAAAGATAACCATAAAGGTATTATTTGCAATATTATCGGACGCGGAAGTGTGATGCCGTCCTGTAGTCTTGTTTTATTACTGATGGCCCGGAGTCCGATTCTAAAATACAACAGAATTTCATCTGTCAGCAACTTTTGCTGCACTAAAATGCAATAATCTCATTAAAAATCGACTAAATTGAGTCTTTGAGGTGTTCGGCCTTTTGGACATTTTCATGTGAAAATCGGCTGTTAAGAGGGGAATGTAAGACATCGGACCCCGGCGACCGATGCCTCACCTAACGTTTTAAACATTACCAATTTTGATAGTTGATTATAATGGTGGTTGTTTGGGCTAAGGCGGTTAGAATAGGTAATCAAAGTAAAATAACGTCAGATGTGGAAGGTAATTCGATTGATGAGTTCCCACCATTGATAGCCAAGCAGCTTGGAGTCCTCCCTTGGGTATGTGAAACCCGGACACAACTCACACCGACCGGACGTAGAAATGATATCAACACCCCGTGTTCCCTTAAAGGGGATCGCAATGTTCTTATACAGGATATTAGAAATCCAAGTAAATTTTAAGGTTAAACTTTTGAATTATCAGTTAAATCATTACGATTTTTTTTCGCGTCGATTAACAATGAAATGCATTGAGTGTCTATATAATAAAGTTATTACAGCCAAATGTTTTATTTGGCAAAATGGCATTTGCAAATAAGTATACAATACAAAAGCCGCCATTTTTGCAATCACATCTATCTTTAAAGCATAAATTACGTTTAATCCAAGAATGCAGGTGCGAGGTACTAAGTCCCCAGTTTGCAGCGAATTTATGACCCTTATGAGTAAAATCGCAAGTTTAGTCATTAATTCAATAAAATATAAATGCGTCTGTATCTGAATACACGTTCAGTAACGAGTTTACAGTGATCAATCTTATGGTTTCGTTCGGGTTTCCAACACACAAACACTAATAATTTCTCCCTAATTATTTTTAAAATAATTTTAATAAAATATCTTCCAAATATAAACAAAACCACTTGCTTAAATCGCAATGTTCTAGTAAAAAAATTGTCTCAGTTACAAACAAATGAACATTAAAATAAAAAAAGATTTCCTCGCTTCATTTCATAAAAACTTCATAAAAAATAAGGATGTCTAAGCCAAGCCATGTGATAACTGTCCTTTATTTGCCAACTATTGATTTTTTTTTCTCTACTGATAATAAAATTGTCAGAACGTGATTCAGCTAGTAATTTTAAATCTGGATTATCAAACCACTATAATAAAAGTTTAAACATGATTCATCAGTCTATCTGCAAATAATCGATATAATTATTGGTAATATTTCAAAGGGTATCAGATCTTAATTATCTACAGGTCTCATTTTTGTCAATTTTATACTAAAATAAAACATTTAAAAATTAGGAAGAAATGCTTTCATTTCCAATAAACTCTGTAACGGGTTCCATTTAATATGAAACAATGTTAATTTATTTGTAAATTGACTATTACGACAAAAATAGAAGAAAAATTCAAAATTAATTTTTTTCAGGACATCCAAACTTAGCCTTATATGACAATTGGTATTAACGCTAGCTAATGAACTGTGGTGGCCCTGCAGTTGGGGTTAAAGAATTCCTTGGAGTCCAGAGTGCTCTTAAGTCCTTTCTGCTTCACAACAAATATTACTATATAAAACTTAAAACTACTAATTTATTTATTAACTAAAGTTCTAGTTTAAAATTTTACTTATATATATATATATATATATATATATATATATATATATATATATATATATATATATATATAAAACACTTCCAAGAACTACTAGCCGTCTGTATAAAAAAAAAAAAAAAAAAAAAAAAAAAAAAAAAAAAAAAAAAAAAAAAAAAACTGACCGCTTTTTCACTAAAGGAGACAAAAATTCAAAATTCCTTATTTTTTCTATTCCACTTTTTTTTTTTTTTTTTTTTATTGGTGCATGGTTTGTTTTTATTATTACATATTCTATCCTGTTAGTCGTTTTAAACCCGTTTTGCGAATCGGACGTGTAAGACTTGAAAAAATGTATTGCGCAAGAGATAGAGTCACTTAAGCTTTAATCAGATGCTCATTAGGTCTATTCATTACATCTACAAACAGGCATGAATGATCCAAATTTCATTGAATCGAAACCCTGAGGGTACTGCTAATAATTAATTAAAATTAGTAATTATGCTACTAAACCTTTTTGAACAAACTAATATTATCAGAACTTTGTGATGGTGGTCATTGAGCTTCGTTTCGACTTATTTATGGTATCTCTGTTTAAAGTGGTCCCGTGCATAATATTCTGTTGCCCGACGAACAAAAAAGGCCAAAAAAATGAAATAAAACATACCACAAACTGTATTAAAGCTGGCCTTTACCACATGAAAGTAAAAACATAACATGTTAGAAAATCCGCAGAAAGGGGAAAGCTATTGGACCTAATGTGAAAACACATTGGACCCCATAAAATCGGTACTGATTCTTGAGGTTTTCTGACTTTTACAGTCCCTTCTGAGGTTCATATTAGAAACGTCTCAGAAAAAAAAAAGAAATAATACATATTTAAAAAAAAAATGTATTCTGTCTTGTTTTTTTTTTTAATTTATAATAAAAATAATTCATAAAATTTAAACATCATGAAAAATTAAACATCATAAAATTTAAACCTAATCATAAAAATTAAACATCATGAAACACATATGGGAAACTTGTAAATATTTAAAGATTTGATAATGGGCCATTCCATGTCAAATCATCCAGCCAAAGTTCAAAATTTTACCTCCCCTCCTCAGATTTTGATAAAAATTTATAGGTATTAAGTACATACAGAAATAAGAAAAAATGCCAAATTTTACCCACTTCCAACAAGTAGTTTCAGAATTATGGTCATTTGAACTTTTGAGATATTTGAAGTTCCGATGACGACTTTAGCTCAAAACCAACTTGTAGGTGTTAATACTTTCCTCTGTAGAATGGGCATTAATTGAACTGGAGCTTTCAAAATTTATTCATTAATTCTTCATTTCATACAGAATCGGGTGATACCATAAATATTAGAGAGATCATTTTCCATCATGGAAAAAAAAATTCTTAAACATAAAAATTTAGATTTTTCCCAAGTTGTAAAACAGTCATCAAAAAATGCCATGGGCAAAAATCTCTCTCCAACCAGCCTAACAAACTATATATCAATAGAAAGAGGATAAAATTCTCTATCTAATGATGAAATAATATGAGTGGCTCTTTGACTTATAAGGATATTATGTCGATTTGAATCAAATATAGTAAAATTTAATTTAAAAGTGGCTCATACAAATTAATACAGTTGAAATATCTCTAAAATATCCTCATACAAAGATATATTATTGAAAAGGGCATCTAATTTCCTTTTAAATGATATAATGACATAGGTGGGCTTTTGAGTTGGAAGTGTTTTATTACCATTTAAATCTAATAAAATTAATTCAACTCAGTGTGATGTATGTAAGTCAATAAGCCACTCATATTATTTCATCATTACATAGAGAATTTCATCTATTTTTTAGCGATATAAAATATAATATTTTGTATTTGGTTTTAAAAAAAGATGTTTTGATAGCTGTAATGAGAAAAATAGAACAAAGTGTTATCATTTTTTGTAATTTAATATACTGGGCAATCTATCAAAACTTTTTAAGCTTCATTAATTTATCGTATTATTAATTCATTTATTACGTTTTATCACGTCATTGCCCATGTTTCAAGACTTCTTATTTTTTATTTAGTCGTGCCCATATGCATCAATTTATCAAGTGCCCGAAACGTTGAACGATAACATAACAAATAAACTGAGAAAGTTAAGGGCAGGGGGGAAATAATAGCCCGCCCTCCCTAGAATTAAAAAATATTTTTTCACGTAAATCATTGTAATAAATAGCAAAGCGCTGATTATTATATAATTATATAAAATGATGGTTTCATTGGCGTTTTGCGTCCGTCTGTAATGGTTACAACCTAAACGACCATGGGCCGCCCCAACCTAGTTTTGATCCTGGGTACGCCTTTGCTTATCTGAATAAATTGATTGAATTGAAGGTTTCAACCTCCACATTGAAACTTTACGCAGTTTTTAAGAGTTGGCTTGTTGACACTTTTGAAATCTGGCCGAGAAACCTATAAACGATCAAAATCAAGTCGGGAAATCGGTGTTAAAAAGAAAATTGCTGATTCGTATCCACCAATGCCAATGGCACTAGAATGCGGTGAAATTCCGGTAGTAACTGTTATTCGAGTACGTCGGCTACATATTTATGTGATAGATATCGTCGAGGGAATAAAGGCCAAGGTTATAGAGGCGAGCGCGGAGATATATACAGGTCAGCAGATTCAAACAACCGACTCATGTTTATTTTTTTTATTTCTGTTTGTTTTTGTTTACTATGCCTAAGAATTTGTTTATCAATCACGAGAAAGAATCGTAAATAAACAATTATTGGCTAAGGATCGATTGTTTGCCGCTCTTGTTTGGATTTTTAATAATGCATAATGGATTTATAAAAATGGATTTATAAAAACTAACACGAACAAAAACGGGTCAAGCAGCAAGGCCTTATTACTACAGTCTTTAGATTTAAAAAATCCGGTGCGATGCGCGCAACACACAACTTTCACCTACTAACTTACTTAGATTAGAAATTGACGTGTTTTGCTAAATGCCGTTTCTCAAAGTCACAAATTATTCCACATTCATTTACTTAATTTTGTTTATATTTGCTCTCTAAAGTACACTAATTTTGTTTATTATTAAATAAAAGTTTTTCTTTATGTTTGTTTAAATAAAAGTCCGGCTATACTTTAAGTCGTCTGATTTTATAACTCTCTATGTAGTTAGTGAAAACTATACTCGTATATAGTTACCATAAAACAAATAATTTCCATTAAATGAACAGAAAATCTTTCATTATAAACAATGGTCGGTCATTGAAGGCGTTCTGCGCATGCGCACGCGTGTGCTCAACGTGTTTTATTCGTTGACGGAGTATTTTTCTTTTTTTCCCTTGGTACCTTGGTTACCTTTGGTAACTGACCTGTGCAATTGTCTTAATATTACAACTGCATATTAGGCTGAGAAGAATAAAATGACAGAAATGCCTACTCTGGTAAAGAGGGGGAAAATTTAGATTTTATATTGTGAAAAAAGAAAGAAACAAAAAGGCAGTAGCGGATCCAGAAATTTTCTGAGGAAGGGTGCACTTTTGTAACAAATGAAGGACCTAATAAATATATATTATAAAGCAAAGTGTACAATGTGCGTGCCGAAAAGGCTCAAAAACGACTCCACGCACGATCGAAAATGTTTTGTCGTCGAGCAGCAGTATAACCCCTAACCGTGAAGAAGTTTTCCGTTTTTATCTTTAGGGTTTAAAATTGAAGAAAAGAGGACCGGAATTTTAAGCCTCTCGCACCATGTAATTAGCCTACCTTTTCGGGTTAGGAAATGAAAAACTTAGTTAGAGCTCCAGACTACCAGGAAGCGCTAGGGTGCGTTTCACTCAATGTTTATTGTCCATTCATTCAGTTTGTAAGGGTTATATATTTTTCACAGTTCTTTTAAAATTTCTAAAAAATTAAGCGTAAATAAGTAGTTTCTCCTTTGCGTTAAAAAAAAAATAATGATTTTACATCTCTGCAATGAATTAGAATACCAACTGGATTCCTTAACAAATTAATTTCCACATAAAAAGGCTAATTGATCAACACATTACATTTAATCAATATACCTATAATATATCAGTAAATTTAATGCAATATGATTGAACATTTCTTAGTAGTACAGTGAGCGAATAAAAAAGATATAACTTGTATGAATATCAATCAAAACAAAAAAATTGAAGTGTTCTTATTGTAGTTATGAAAACGAAGTTGGTTTGATTACTATGTATGATGAGCCTTCCAGTAGATAAAATGGCTAACTCCAATTTCAGCATTTTTTTCAATAAGATCTTATCACTCCTTATAGTTCAGGATAAAAAGGAATATAGTAAAGAAATTGTGCCTTGATTTGCGTAAAATTAATTTTTCTTTTACCTTTTTCAATCCCCCATAAAGTGTATAGGGTCCCTTATTTGGGCGGACTCTGCAGATCTTTAATCTTAATATTAATGCCAAGTTAAAACCGAAGTTTCAAGAAAGTGCTAATTTTTTCTGATATACTACCTCACAACTACCGGAGCAAAGCCGGGCACCCTAGCTAGTTTAAAATATATATCAGTACATAGTGACGTAAATTATTAATAAATGTTTAAATACAATCCATTTTCAATTTGAGGACTTAAAAAAATGATTAAATATAACGCAATGTACATAAAAATATTAATAGTTTATTAGTGTCCTCAATTTTGAGGGGGGCGCCCCTCCCCCTGGATTCGTTAATGCAAAAAGGAGGTAAGAAACATTTAAAATTTAAATACTGGCTAAAATTCCCATCTAAAATTTTTATCCATTGTTTTAAATATTGATATATCTTTTTTTTAATTTGTAACCACCAATCGCATTTTCATTGTTGAAAAAAATATTATAGGGTAAACCGTACAGTTATTGACACCCTTAAGACTAAATTTCAGTGGTGAAATTAAAAAAAATACTTCTTATAAATGGATCTAATTGAAAGTTCCTATAGCTCCTCTTTATCTATCCTTATAAAGACTAAAGAGGTTTTTTGGGTCAAAAGTTTAATAGTTTTACGATATGACAATATTTATTGTTAAAAGTGCAAAAACTAGTTATTGACACCCTATGGATTTAATGTTAAAATCTTCCCTATGGTAAGTTTGTTGAAGTCTTAAATCATAGATGACTTAGAGGACCCTTCAAACATTAGATTCATGTATATCTTGAAATAAAATTAGCACTTGTTTAGTTATTTCTTAAAGTTAAAGTTGGGGTGTCAATAACTGTACTGAGTGTCAATAACTATATGGTTTACCCTATGATTTGACTTAATAGTACTTTACAGATAATATCATGATAAAATATAAGGCATTAAGTGATTAATAATTTAGATAGCTAATATGTTCTCAAAGAAACCTAAATAAAATTAATAGAAAATAAAATTAATAGAAAAATGTAAGAATAGTCAAGAAAGTCCACTGATTGAAATTCAAATGCAGTAGTCATTTGTTTATGAAGTCTATGTCGGCGGCTACTCTCTCTAGATATCACAGATTCCTGTGCCAAATGCGCTTGTTGCAGCATTATACAAACGTGAACAACATCCCCAAGCATAAATATAATTTCTTTCTTTATTTTATTTTTTTTTTTTATTAATAATTTGATAATAATTTTCGATAGAATGTTGACTAGCGTTATGCCATAATAGCCTATCCAGTCGGTTACATTTTTGAGCGATGTTGAAATCTAGAAATGGAACGTTCCTTCCGGGGTATGCGTATTGCAGGGGCCATTGTCTCATTTAATTTTATAGGTTAATGATTCAGTTTTTTTACGAAATCAACTGTTATTACTACAAATATGAAAGCAATTACAATAACATACTAAAGTAATGATCGTAAATCTTGAAAGAACTAATGAAATCAATCAATCCTACATCATGATTTTTTTTTTTTTACTATATTATTCTTTTAAGTGTTATTCGATCAACTTCAACCCGTAGGAAATGCCGACATTTGCCTTACAAGACATGAGATAACTCTCACCTCCAGATAACTCGATCCCGCCTCAACTTGACAAGAATGGTATGGATCATTACACCTTAGAAAAACCAAAGAGTTTATAGATAGCAATTGGGAAGCAAATGGTCAATGAGTGAAAGAGATCCCAAGGAAATAATTTAAGAGGATCGGAATAGCTCGAGAGAAAATAAAAAACTGTTAACGAAACCGACTAAAAAGGTAAAGAAGGAAAGTGACAAGGTGAATGCCCTCTGACGGATAGAAATAAAGCTGAAACAGTACGCCATTGCAAGAAAAATGTAAAAAAAAATTATAAGATAAGTGATAAGAGAAAGTTCCTGGCAAATATGGAAGACAATAGGCTGGGCTGCTGATATTATCAAGAAGGTTACTATTAAAATTTCTTTAATCACTAGTTGATAGTCTGGTAAAACTATCAGGATTTATAAAAGAATGGAGTTTAAATGGGCCAGAAACTAACACTCTGTTACTTATGTAAGTCCTCGTGATCGATTTCAAATCTGCGTTTGATGGCTTCGACAAATATTGACAATAAAACAAGGGCGGAACCATGGGTCATCACTCCCCAAAATCTTTTGGATTTTCAATTTTTTTGTATTCTTAAGCGAATAATGCAATTAGAAAGTTAATATGCCCTAAACATAACACTTTAGGTTGTTTAGAATGAAATCCTTCTTAATGGAAGGTAATAATCTCATTAAAAAACGGTGCTGCCAGCCACGTAATTATGAGACAAGCGGGTCAAGGTCATCGATCGGGGAAAATTTCGGGTTTTCAACGGAAAAAAACGTTTTGGGGTCCCCTGAGTCCAAATAACCAAGTCCCGCGAAATGGTCTGTGTGTGTGTGAAAACAGACTAGCTCAAAAACTATAAACCGTACGAACCTGAAATTGGGCATTTGGTGTATGTATATGCACACGATGTGACAGCAAAAATTTCATCGAAATTGATAAAACGGAGGGGGTACTTTATTTAATAAATTTTGTCTCATCTTCACGCGTTTTTTTTTTTTATTTACTCAAAAACGACTGTAACTATTTCGATCAAACTTGGTATTTGATGTATTTATTTGCCCACGATGTGACAGCAAAATTTTCATCAAAATTGGTCAAACGGAGGGAACACTATATTTAATAAATTTTGTCTCATTTTCGCCTGTTTTTTTTTTCTTTTTTTTTCCCTTAAAACTGGTTTTAATTATTTTGATCAAACTCGGTACACCTTCTATCGATTCACCTTCATGATATATTTAAAAAAAGCAATACGCAGTAAAACAACTATACTGTTGATGAAATTATGCCCTTTAAAAAAAGAAAGAAGTATCAATGAATCGAAAAGTACTGAGTAAAAAGTACTTCAAGTTTTGCAATACAAATACTCTATACCTTATGGAGAAATAGAAATATAAGCATATAAATGTGGAAAAATGTGTGAAGTTGAGGCATGGGCGTCACCAGCACCAAATTATTGGGGGGGCTCAATATTTTCCTAGATAGGGTAGGTAGTAATTCGAGGGGCTAAAAGTTGAAATAATAAGTCTTAAAACAACTGTTGGGGCATTTAAATTATCCTCCAACGATGTATTTTAAAGGTATTTATAGTGTCTTAAAATGTGTCAATTTATGCCTCAGTTATACATTAAAATGGGGATTGTTAAGGCTTAATGTTGAAGGATGTGGGCCACAATTTCTCGCTTGAAATTTATCCAAGTTTTTCATCTGATTCTGATCCCACTAATTTCATTGCTTTCCATTAACTTCTATAAGCTTCATCAAATTGATGGAAAGTAGGATCAAGCTGCTTGGTTTAAAAAAGAAATGTAGAGCAATAAAACAAAACAGTTCCAGCTGAAATAAAAAATATAAAATTCATCAAATATACAATACGCCTGACTAGCTTTTAATAATAGAGTGTGCTGAAATTAATCAATATTTTATATTTATATTTTATTGGTTAAACTCGGATAAATTCGTAAAATCGCATTTTTATTTAATTTTTCACATTGGGTCCTCTCCTGCCAAAATATTGGGGGGACGCGTCCCCCCTGTCCCCCCCGGCGGTGACGCCCGTGAGTTGAGGAATGGCTTTTACATATTATCGAAACACGCCAATTTCTAATCTCAGTAAGTTCGTAAGTGAAAGTGGTGGATTGCGGGCATCGCACCTGATTTTTTTAATATCCGATCGCAATGTAATTTTTAAATTTTATTTTATTAAACTTTATGTAACTTTAAAGTTTAAGCTTGCTTGCTATTATCTTTGGTGGCCAAATGTCGATGAGCCTGTTGTAAACTTAGGTCTAGACTAAGTAGAAGCTGTAAGGCGTTGATGAATGCAAGTGCACGTAAGAATGTTTTTGTTATCATAACATCGTCAACAGGAGTCAATACTGTCTCTTTTTTCTACATTTTACTATGTTAAACGAAAAGTGTTCTATGAAGAAATATCTTGGATTTCTCCCTATTGTTCCATGTCTCGATTGTTGGAAGGTATATTCGAAAAGGGTGCTACTATTTATAGTGATTTCACTATTGATAGAATCATTTACTTTTGTCTTCTATTCATCTTTGACATATCCATGTGATGCCCTGATTCAATGTTTTAGAGCTAAAGAGCCTTTCGTCTTGCCTCCTAATAGTTTTTAAACCAAATAAGTTGCCTTTTCTTGTAACAGATTATTTCTACTCCAATGCACTAATATTCCTAAGTATTGATGCGAAATCACAAGTATTTCACTAAGCAGCTCGATTTACACAATCTTATTTATTAAAATGGATTTAAAATAGAAACATGTATATATTAGAAATATTTATTAAATATGTATTAATAGTACCTATATCTTGGGAATATACAATAGAACAGAATAGAATCGAAAAAAAAACAACTTGTTTTTATAATGTCAGGATGCTATTATAATATATGTTAATAATTGCATGGGCGTCCGTTGAGGTTAGCTAGGAAATATGAGAAAAAAATCTACAAATTAAATTAATTCGTATTCATTTACTATAATTAAGTATTTTATAAACAAATATTTTAAATATTAAATATCAATAAGCTTTATTTTAAAAATCGATTGAGCCTAACATAGACAGATCCCCTTACTATAAATACATTCTTATAATATACTATTATTTTCATTTTACTAAGATGCGACGTTTTAGGGATTTACTGTGGTTTTGTGAATATTTAAAATTCATATATATATAACTACGAATATTAAAAAAACAGTAAATTTTAAAACTGATGCTAAAAACATAGGCAGTCATTACATGGATATAATAAATAAATTAAAAATACAATATCAATTTTTAAAAAAATGTGTGTGTGTGAGTGTATGTATTTGTGTTTAAGTGTGCGTACGTGTAACAACATACCAAAAAAAAATAGATAAAGAACAAAGGGAAGGAGAATAACAGAATAGGATTAAGAGTAAATATCAATAGGAAGCCAAATAATGTCAGTAACTTTGAGTTCGCAAATGTTAATGTATGGCAATAATGATTATTTAATTTTAGATAAAAAATCTAACATGACGATATCTATATATTGTTTAAAAATTGTATAACTAGTGTATAATTTTATTACAAAGAACAGCAATAATGTACAGTGAAGAGGTAAGGAAAAATAATTTGTTTATAAATAAACAGAGAAAATAATATTAATTGTAATGAAAATCGTCAAGTGTTATGTTATAATTGTTGATGTGTTGTTATTGTAGTTTATCTGATGATGGGGTAGTGGGACTCCGAAACGTTGAAAAAAAAATTTGTCATCATCTGACATCAATAAATGAATTATAAAGGAGGATATAATTTTTTCACTAAATTCCTAAATAGGAACACTATTAACTAGAAATCTTCCAGTCAATATAAAAATACATATTATACATAGAAAAATATTTAAACAATATATGCAAATATATTTTTAAAAACCTGGGAATGTGGTTAAAAATCATGAAATCCAATTTACACCACTCTCGCCTGACGTCGTCGACCACTGGTTTGGTTGGCTTCACTTTATTTGAAAGCACCAAACGTCAAATCATGGACCACATATTTATCATTTTATTATCTACCCTTCCGGTTTTTATTGTATGTTCACCAAAATATTGTTGTAGCTTATAGACGTGATACTTACGTAACATGCCGGCGTTATGTAAAAAGTTATTTATTTTGCTTACGTAAAATGAAAATTATTAAGTGTGTAAGAGTCCAGAAATGATGCAAGGCATTGTAATCAGAAGTCTGGATTAATTACTCAAGCGCATTCTAATCCCTTCATAAACACAAGAAGCCGGTCTCACAAAATATTCAAGATTTAATAGCCTTATTAACCTTTCTGAAGAATATAATTCAGAATAATAAAAAACAAAACAAGATTTCGAGATTTCACTTAGTTATTTCCTTAAAAAACTCTTTGATTTTAGATTTTTTTAATGAAATATAAGGTGGCCCAACCAAAAACGGTTATCTTTCTCGATTTCTGAAAAGGCATCAGGGATTCGAATATTAGGTTTACATTTACCAAGAGCAGTAAATAATCATTTATCGATTTTGTAACTCCATTATCGCAAGCCATGTTTGGAAAAAATAATATTTTCTCTTGAGCCTTCGCCATTTTGGTTTTTAACTGAATGATCCTATGACATACGTCGTTGTTTTTTTAATTTAATGTAATATTTTTAATACTTAAACCTCAAACAATTTCTTTACAAAATATTACATTTAATATACTTCTCCACTATATTTTTCGACAAATCAAGATAATAAATAAATATGTCATAGCTGTTTGATTTGAATTTTTCAGAATTTCTTTGTTCCACTTTTCAGGATTTATAAATTCCAAAGCATTCCCCAAAACACACTTATAAAAGAACTTTAAACACAATTGACTATTGGGCGAAATTGATCTAGAAATACAATAAAGAAAGGATAAGGTGTAAACTAAACTAATATTCAAATCATTTTTGTACAAATAATAACTTCTTAAAAATCCTTTTTAAACAAAAATCATTATAAAAAAAATTGCCACCGTTTATGACTAAACATGATACGATGTTTATAAGAGCGCTAACTTAATTTGACTTGACATTGAAAAGTTAATTTACTCATTAAATTTTTAAAATTATATTAACTCAATACATTCTAATTTTCGCCCGTTCAGGTATCATCAGAACAATAGGCTTCTTTCAAATTCTTAGGGTTTACAACTGGAAAAAAAAACCTTTCAGACGCAAAAGTAAAAAAAGGGGATGAATAAATAACAAAAAAATATTAAAAACAATCATGACCCAGATAGGGTAAACCGTACAGTTATTGGCAACCTTAAGACTAAATTTCAGTGGTGACATTAAAAAAAATACTTCTTATGAAGGGATCTAATTGAAACTTCCTATAACTTCTCTTTATCTATCCTTTTAAACACTCAGGAGTTTTTTTTGGGTCAAAAGTTCAATAGTTTTACAATAAGGCAATATTTATTGTTAAAAGTGCCAAATCTAGTTATTGGCACCCTGTGGATTTAATTGTGAAATCTTCCCTATGGTTAGTTTGTTAAAGTCTTACTTCATAGATGACTTAGAGGACCCTTCAAACATTAGACTCAAGTATATCTTGTAATAAAATTAAGACTTGAATGTATTGAGTGAGATTGAGGAGAATGAATTGAATTAAATTGATGGAGAATGTATTGAGTTAATATAATTTTAAAAATTTAATGAGTAAATTAACTTTTCAATGTCAAGTCAAATTAAGTTAGCGCTCTTATAAACATAATATCATGTTTAGTCATAAACGGTGGCAATTTTTTTCTTTAAGTTAAATTTGGGGTGCCAATAACTGTACTGAGTGCAAATAACTGTATGGTTTACCCTATTTAATATACAGTCCTAACCTTAAACATTCGTAACAGTTTTTTTTCTTCGCTTAAGAAATATTTAAATTAATTAGATGAAATTTTTCGCTGTCATATAGAAAAAACAAAATTAAATATCTGAATTATTAAAAAAAATGTTTTGAACAATTATAAAAACCATTAACAAATTTTATTTGGTTTTAAAATTAAAATTTTCATTGCTTGCCCATTGAATGTTTTCGTAATATTTAAGAGTCTTCTTCCAAAGAAGGTAGATATTGATAATTTTACACTGTGGATATGAGGTAATAGAAAGCCGCTCACTGTTTCCAAGCAAATTAACTTGGGTTCCATTTCCGGCCGTGCTCAAACCATTTCTCGTCAAATAAAATGATTTACATATTAATTTTTAGTGATATACAAACGAACGCTTAGTAAGCATATTTGATATTAACATAAATATTTTAACGTGACAACAGAAAATTATTCTAAATATCACAAAAAACGACCCATGTTACGTTAAAAAATTGAATACTAACATCTGCGAAATTATTGCTCGTACGCTTAAAAAATGGCCTAAAATATGTCTTCAATAATACATAGTTTCAATGAGCTGTATTTTATTTTCAAGTACAGTAATGGAGAATAAATATTTAGAAAAATATAGTTAAATTATTTAGAATAATGCACGAGACGGACTTTAACGATTTCTATACATTATTATATATGACAAGCTCAAATAATTTGATGTTATCTAGATTCGCAATAAATAATTTAAAAGAGTTGTTACTATAAACATTCTTTGGTAGTGATGCAAGAATTCCATAATTCTGATTCAAAACAATTAGAATAAACAGAAATAATACAAGAAATGAATTCGTAATTGCGCGAAGGTGTTAAACGTGGGGGATTGCATGGGTGTTGTGTCCACATATGTGTCATGGATTTTCATCTATTTGTTCTTTTCAAGGACATAAATTCTAAAAAGTATTTTATTTTTACCAGAAAATTTTCTTTTGTTCTATTTTTTTAACAAAAAAGTTTTGAAAAATTCTGAATACTATTTCACTGTTAAAGACATGTGTCTCAGACTCAGTCTCAGTCACATACAATCCAGTTAACTTAGGTTTTCATCTGGCATTAAATCTGGTCGGTGATTTTTAAAAAAAAGAAACACTGCTTCAGATATTTACACAAGGCGTTCTGAGTTATTGTTGGCCGGTTAATCACTTGGACTTTTAACTTTCATGTTGGCGAGTTGAAAAACTTAACATTAACGGAACTTTTTGTTCTTTAGGTTTCTTTATATATTCTGATTATCTAACTATTCAGCTTTAATGTTAGGTTAATTATAGCGAAATCAAGCCAAATGATGAATTTCTTGACCGAAAAAGTTTTCTCCTTGAGCTAAACGACCAATCAAAACCAGATATAGCAAACAATTAAATAAAAATTGAGGAGTATATTTTAGACTACAAAGTGGCAGGTAATGAATAAATGAATTAATTAAGTAACATTTATATATTGATTATATATGCTTTAGAGCTTAATCGGAGTTTGATTTTAGCCTAGTAGAAATAAAATAAAATAACAAGAATATTACTCCAAACTTGACGAATTTTGACCAAATCGTCAACGCAGATTTATCCCTTTAATTACAAAAAGTATTTTTCTAAGTTTACAATGTACAGTTGTAGCATCTTATACTATATTTATATCTTATACTTACAGTACCAGTCAAAAGATTAGACTCACTTGTATTTAATTCACAATCTTCAAGTTTAATAAAATAATTTTAACTCAAGAGGTAGAATATGGTGGATATATTCCACCATCATTAACTCAAGAGGTAACGTTTCAAACATTATATGATTAGGTTTAGAATAAAATTATAAATAGGGGCCACCTGTGGTCTAGTGTTTAGCATGGCAACCTAATATACTAAAGGTCGCGGGTTCACGTCCCGAAGTGGCCCTTGATTTTTTTATTGGGAGTAAAAAATTCTTTGCTATGCCGTCCCTCGGATAGGACGTAAAATGGAGGTCCCGAGCATGTACGATGTCAGGTACTCGTTAAAGATCCCTATCCTAATTATAAGTGGATATGCAAAATTTAGGACTCCCACAGTAGCATCGTCCGATTAGCATTGGTAGCATAAAGGGACGTTAAAGAAACAATCAAACAAATTAAAAATAAAATTATAGTTTTTATGTTGTTAAATAAATAAAATGTTATTTATTTATTTTACAAAACTAAGGGTGAGTCTAAACTTTTGACTGGTACTCTATACATATAGTCATATTTTTCTGTCAAACTCTATATAAATTATGTCTCCACTCTCCTCCGGTCATTCATTCATTGAAATTGTCTATCATGATAATTTTAAGTGCTTTATCAGGATTTCTAGTAATACTTCATATATTTTTGACAGCTTTACATAATCGTGAGTTCTCCTGCAGTCAATAAAACGATAGTGGAATAGGCGTATCGGTATCCATATTATTGATGACATATCTTTCTTCTCTATGTAAACCATGTCTGATAAAGAACTGTCATATTTGCGTCATGGAACGGTAATAAAACTGTCTGACCTAGTGAATTCCGTCATGATTCTTGAGATGACTCAGCAAAGAGAAACCCCTCTTGTCCAAGTGGTAACCAGAGTCTTCGTACTTAAAAGAAAAAGAAGTTATACGGCCTCCTAATTTCAAAAGAGTAATATTTATGAATTTAAAAGTCGTCGTTAACCGTTTCGAATGGTTCCTTAAAATAATCAGTTAAACATCTATTCCACTCATCAAGGTTTGGTACATATTATTTAGTCTAGACTCAAAAACTTATCAACCCATCCCCTATGCTTTTGGCAATCCCTAATGTTACAGAAATATACCACAGATTCCAAAGTCTTGGTATGACATGAATGCTTTTGCTTCATTTCTAGTTTATAAATAAAAATTGAATACGAAAAGTTATATATTAAATAAATTGCAAAAATAACTAATCCTTAATAGAAGAATTAGAAGGAGAATATAGAATATTAGAAATAGAAATTAACAATATTGACGGAGCCATGAGCTATTTTCTATTCCGGCGCGTTAAAGATCGAACCATAATGGCGAAGAATCAGCAACTGGACAAATGACAGTTCTTTTAGAATCCAAATTTATGGTTCCGAAAATCCTCTTTAATTCATTTGGTTTTTATTATTATATTTAATAATAACTTCAGAAACTTTATTTGAAAAAAAAGTCCTTTTTTTTTTTATTAAAAGAGGCATTATTTATACCAATAATTAGAAGTAAATAACGAGTTCAAGCGGCACAGAAATCAACAAAAGCTATCCCCATATCATATCGCAAAAACGCAACCTCTCACCCACACAATAGTCTAGAGTACAATATATTTCATTAAGTTTAGTAAAAAAATATCTGAATAATTACATATCACACACTTTAGGAAATTCTGACATGTGTATAGTATGCGCATAAAATCAATACAAATCGTGAAAAAAATCGTATATTATGTTCTATACACATCTTGCATGGCATGTTTGTATTTGGGTATACAAATAAGTATAATATGAACGTCGCGCATAAAACCAATAAATATCATGAGAAAAAGAATATATGTTTTTTTCAATTTTGTAGCCCACCTAAATTAGAGAGGTACAGTACCGGTCAAAAGTTTAGACTCACTTGTATTTCATTCACAATCTTCAAGTTTAAAAAAATAATTGTAACTCAAGAAATAACATTTCAAAATTTATATGATTGTTTCGATTACAATCTATATAAATAAAGATGAAACTCTGTTTGTTTGTGTTTTTGTTTGTTTTTTATAAAAATCCATACCGTTTGTCCTAAATTCTCCAAATTTCGCTTAATAATAGGGTGTATAAAAAAAAATGACCGTTTTAGACAAAAAATTAATAAATATTTTTTTTTATACTTTACAATAAAATTAGTATTCAAAATATAACCCATTGTTATCTAATGTTGCTTGCCATCTTTCCGCCAGTTGCAAGATCCCCTGCTGGTACCACTCTTTAGGATGGCTATCGAAGAATTCCTGCACCGCTGTTTCGACTTCTTCAAAGGTATCAAATTTTTTCCCTTTCAAGAAGTGGGCCATTGACCGAAACAAATAAAAATCTGATGGAGCAAGGTCTGGGCTATATGGTGGGTGAGGAAGAAGTTCGATCCCATCAAGATTTTTTAATTTTTCCTTGGTCTGACGGGAAGTATGCGGCCGGGCGTTATCTTGCTGTAACAGAACTCCGTTTCGATTGACCAAAGCTGGATAAAGTTGCGACAGTTTTGCATATACTCTATCTAACTGTATGCAATAGAGGTCAGAGTTAATTGTGGTTCCATGAGGTACGAATTCATGATGGATTACACCTTCATAGTTCCAAAATACGCCTTCTTCCGTTCTAAGGTCGTATCTCCACTGTGAAATTTTTGGAACCAACGCCGCGTGGTATGCTCGTCAAGGAGACCTTCTCCTTCAATTCTGTTGATTTCACGAGCCGCTTCAGCGGTAGAACACGATTTTTTCCAATAATGTCTCAAAATAACAAGAATTTCGTAAGACACCGTCATGTTGCTTCTCCAGCAAAAACTTGTGAACTGAGGTATTATTGAGTAAGTCCAGTGTTGATAAATAAAGTTGGATTAACATTCTAAAGAGTACAGGACTTGTTGGTAAACAATAAATAGGATTAACGTCTTTACAGTCCTTGGAATTCATGCATTTGACGAAACGGTCATTTTTTTTTATACACCCTATTAGTTCTTTCATACCAGGTGCGAACACCTGTCCATATTAAAATTGCATAACTTCAGCCAATCTCTGGGTATATTCATTATTGTTATAAAAATCGTTATGATCTCGCTTTACATTAGATTTTTACGAAATTAACCGTTGGAGTAAAAAAAAAATCTCATTTCTGTCCTAACGAACTTTTCTTGACCCAAGGCTTTTTTCATTGTTATCCCTGGGTGAAACCGGGATATACAGCTAGTTATAAATAAATTAAAAATAAAATTATAGTTGTTATGTTTTCCAATAAATAAAATGTTGTTACTTATTTATTTTACAAATTCTATGGGTGAGTCTAAACTTTTGACTGATACTGTAAGTAATGCCACTAAAATTGTGAAAAATTGTTAGTATTCGGGCATTAAATGTCGAATATAGGGTATGAAAACTTAAAAATTAAGTTCATACGTAAATAATTAGCCTAATCTGTGAATTATGACTTCTATAGTAATTGTAGCGAATCGACCTTATCATGTATTGCAACCCAAAGAAACTATATAGCAATGAGATAACCCACAAGTTAAAGTAGTAACCAGTGTTGTAGTATTCAAAAAACAAAAACTCCCAACAATTTACTAAGGGACTAAGGAAAACAAGGGCAAATTTGCTTACCCTAGGGGAGTTTCTGGGCATGAGACAACGGTCCAAAAAATGATATATGGCACGGAGGGCAACCTTGATTAAAACATTCCTACAGTGTAAATCCTGCAAAGAGCAGAAATTTTATATTCTGTGATATCATCTATAGATGGACTGTGATCGCCTCTTCGCCAGACACACTCAACCTTGATAAAGTGCGAACCTGACCTACCTTTTGGTAAAAAAAAAGCTTAACGAGGGCTGTCTATTTCATATCTTTGGGGATACGGAAACAAGCAGGGGCGGATTCCGCAAATAATTGTGAGGGGGGGGGCATGACCCCCCTCTATCATAATCATGTGGCTGTGACAGCACCGTTTTTAATGAGATTTTTACCTTGTATTAAGAAGGACTGCGCTATAAACAACCAAAAGTGTTATGTTTATTATGGCAAATTAATTACCTAATTGCATTATTCGTTTAAAAATACAAAAAAATTGAAAAGCCAAAATATTTGGGGGGGGGGGATTATGACCCCCCTGGATCTTTCCTTGTGAACAAACAATAATTATTTCTTTACCAAACCCTGATCCAAGATCCTTCACGGGTTGAATTTGGGATTGTAATGCCCTTAGGTTAAAGGAGAGAAATTCTCCATATTTGGTTTTATTGAATATGATATTGTGATTAGGCGCTTCAAATCCATGACTCGATAGCAGAATCATCAAACGGTAAATCTTGAACGATATGAAATGTAAATTACTTGGTTATATTGCATATTTGTATGACTTATTGTCGCCATCGATGTCTTATCTATTCTACCAGAAACAAATAACAAGACGTCCGTTTATACAGGTTAAGAGGAAATCACTTACACTCGTGCCCCATTTAGATTAAACGTGTTACACAATGCAGGTTAACTGAAGGTGTGTGGTAGATATAGTAACGGTGTCATATGGCCGCATAACACCGCGTAGTGCATTTCCCTCAAAAACATTATTACTGACTTTATGAGAAGCATTTCAAAAAAGATGAAGGTTGTGTTTTATTAAGAATAATAACATAAAGTATCTTTTTACATTGGATCCCAACATTTGGAACGGCACTATAGGTCTTCATCGGGGCTGAAATCAGGATGAGTACGAATGTATTTCCATATATTTAAAGATTTGGAAATTTAAAGATACATTTTCGATTCCTGAGCGCTCAATAATCTGGAACTAATTACTTAATTAGGTCATGAAACATTACATATTATGACAACTAAATATTGTAGCATTTTCCTAACCGTTTTTAATAGCGTAGGTACTCTCATACTTGAATTCCCCTCATTTACTTTCTTAATTATTTGAAATGGGTGAAGTGTAGTATCGGATAATTAAACGCTGCAGCGGATGGATTTTAAATTTATTTCAAACCATCCCAGTTTTTATGAAGTTGCTACAGATGTTCGATTTGATAGTTTATCTTCGCTGGGAAAAAAAGAGATCTACTGTCTACTTAGGAGTTATAAAAAAAATTGAAAAAGGAGTAAAAAGTATTTCAATACTTCTGGACTGTAAAGGACAAATCTAACTTCGAAAATATCATGATGCTTATAATTCGGCTGTTTGTTTCTAGTCTGAACTGTTTCATAATTATTTAAGGGAAATGTCCAATTGGTGGCGAGCTTATTGCTAACAGGTGATTAGGAATCATTTCTCGTGACACAAAGGATAATGAACAAATCTGATTTCTACAAAAATATTTATTTCACCAACTTAGGTCAAAATATTCATTTGTCAGCAAATTAATCTTAAAATCGACTCGAAAGTTACAAGCTGGATATTTATTTAATAAGACAAATATAAATACAAATTTTAAAACAAATATTTAATCCCAAATAGGATTTTGATAAAATCATAAAGGCAAAAAAAAAATATTTAGTCTCAAATATCAACTAAAAATACTACAATCATTAATCACATCTTTCATTAATAATAATCTCGTTAAGTTAATATTTTAAGCTAATAAAATTACTTTTAAAACACACCCATAAATTTCTCTTATTTAAAAATATTTATTTAATGCTAGTAACCATAATGTAAATAAAATACAGTTTTGCAAAATAAAATCAAGTAATAAAAAAAAAAATAATAATAAAAAAAATGAAGGATTCAGGTGGTGGGTTGAGAATAATTGCTCCATTGTCTATTGAAGAGGACAATAATCTATCTTATCAACAAATGTTAATGAAACACTGGCTTTCTAAGAAGTCAGTTAAGCCGGTATTGTCGCTGAGAAATGAGTATTGGAATGAACGCTGAGGTTGACATAAAATATTACATGGAATTATTACGTTTGATATATATATATATATATTTTATGTGTTTTAGCACATTACTGGAAAGGATGGCACCGCCTCCCTCCGCCCCAATTTTGTTCCGGTCTATTGCCTTATTTTGATCACTCCGATCTTATTCCGCCAACCTTAGCACGCCTACAAATTCATTATTACACCGTTTCCTCACTAAGCAGGATTTTATTTTACAGTAAAGAACTTGCTAATTACGTATTAGAGTAGCCATTGTGAATTTTTTTTCCGCGCTGTGTATAACTTGACCCTCACAAAGGCTAGCTTCTTGTCGGTATGTATGGAAAATAACGCTAAGAAGTTAAAAATTGAATTTTAATTACAAGCCATTACTTACCGTACCTTATAAAAAATTAATTGAATAGTTCAATAACTTAAAACAACATTTTTCATTTATAAATAAAAAATCGAGATAAAAATTCCCTCATACTGTTCGAAATATCAATAAATTTATCTTCTTCAATATGAACATGTCACCGAAAAAAATCACACAACTAAGAATCAAGATATTGCGTATTATTCTTATAATTGTATATAAATAAATTGAAATATTGAAAATAAAATTAAAAAAAAAAACTTATTGTTAAAATACATATTATTCTACAAAAATAATGTTAAAACTAAATAAAAGTGATCAATAAGTAACAATTTAAAGAGAGAGAAACAAGCGAACCACTGTTATTAATAAAAACAAGTTATAAGAAAATTTAACTGTTCCACATAGCAAGTTCGGAAGTCGCACAGAAGTTGTGTCGCAACGAAAAAGGATATCTAATGGTGGGAGATAAATACGCATGGTTTTGTGGTTTGCTCTAGGGTGTTTCGCAGCAACGAGCCAATGAGCTCATATAGTTGTGGTTGTGGTCTTACTAAATCAGTTCCAGTCAGACAGTTTGATATCAGACGTAAGCAGATTATATTTGACCATAAGGTACATATTTAGTTTTCTCAAAATAATTAAGGGAATCGATACCATTAAAATATAAATACATATACTTATGTAATCTGACTCCCGTTTCTAAATAGAATAATCAATGAATTAATCATGATACATTTTCGATTATGTAATTGAAGAGATGCGGATATACAGCAATTTTTCGAGAGAGGTATGACCTTTTGATAAGAACAGAATCATAAACCGATGTTATGACATAATGTTATTTACAGGGGTGCGGTCCATGAAAAAAAATTAATAATTAAAAAACATACTTAAAGTGAAAAAAACAGTAGGGGAGAGCGGGGTTGGTTGGCAACAGTTTTCACTTTTTTGATTGTTGTTCCTGTTAATATAATCCAAATAGGGCTGATACCACATTAAACTCCAAGTATTAGAGTACTTCAAGTATTTTTTTTCACCACATAATACTTAATACTAAGATCATAGAAAATTGAAGAATTCGTCAATCCAGAGTATGCCAATTAACCCCCTATGTGGGGCAGGTTGGCCTAGAAGGTGGGGTTGTTCAGCCATCTCATTCGAGTACTGCCTGACACATATTATTGTTATTAAAAGCTGCACTATAATGGTATAGTAATTTTGAATAGGTTTTTAACAGTTTGTAAGGGAAAATAGAATGACAATAGAAGAAGATATAAGTTTAGACTGTCGTCACTTTCTGCATAAGAAAAATTGCTCTCATCCTCCTTGCTGGAACTAAAGACAATCGGTAGTTTCACCTTTGTTTATGTTTACCTTGCTTTTGTGAATTGCTACTGCGCCAATAAACCCCAAAAAGTTAGATTTTTCAAAGGGGTTTGGGGCTATGTGAACAGAATCGGAGTCAAATGTTTTGCCATGCCTTTAAACCAAATTTACTGAAAATATAAAAATTTACTTCATGTTGTAAAATCAATCAATGAAGCACACTCTTCTCTACACTGTTAGCATCGGATTGAAAACTCAGGACAAGACTCCCGAGGTCGAGCGGGTCACATGGTATAATGGTGGGGTCTTCACAACAGGTGTGACGGAAACTATAAGCCAATGGCCAACCTACCCCCTATGCCAACCAACCCCGCTCTCCCCTACACTTATTTATCTACAAAAATAATAAGAACTTAAAGTCTCATAAACATAAATACTACCATAATAGAAAATTTCTAATAGTTAAATGGGCAAATTTATTCCATTTTTTGGAAGGAATCTACCTCCCCCGAAATTTGGGGGAGGTATATCTACCCCCCTTGGGACCGCCCCTTATTGAGCAAAGAATTTATTTAAAACTTCTGACTTATTTATTTCCGTACAATTTTTCAGGGTCAACTAATAAACAATATTTAAAGCTGCTCTATTTTGAACGTTTCAAGGATTCTTGGATCCCTTCCTCTGAATAAAATAATAAACTTCAATTAGTTTAGGTTTAATATATTATATTAATTGGACTAGTCTAGAGAAATTATTGAATTTTAAAATATTTCTGGTTTCGAAAATCGCTTTTTTTTTTTTTAATACTTTGGTAAAAATTTAATAAGATGTTACAAAATTATATTACTGCAATTGAAACAAACATTTTTTGTCCGTTATTTTCAAATTTAATTTAATTTTTTTTTAATTACAAGAAAAACTCGGAAAAGTAACATAGTGTGTATTTCTGTCTTATTTCACACTAATAAGTTTCAAATTTAATATTTCTGTTTTTATTGTTGGTAATCATTTCTTTGAATTGTTAGAGGCATGTACTTTTTTTTAAATATCACATTTGTCAAAGACGGGTTATTTATATTATTTTTTTTAGTTTATTTTTTAACTTTAGATGAAGATCTCTCTACATTTAATATGATTTTAAAATTTCATTATGATACAGTTGAAAGTTGAATACAGTTTTTGTTTTTTGTTTTTTAACTTTTTAAATCAAAATGTTACAACTCAACTGTTCGCGAATCCATTACTGAAAAATGTAATGGTTTATTTTTAGTATTGTTTTTAATTAGCTTCTAGTATTCCTTACTTCTGAGAGTAGTCCTCAGAAAACAATATTTTCGGAGAACTACTTAAGCACAAATACATACATATGTTTTGTAAATTGACTAAAACATGCAATGTTCGTAGTAACAGTTTTTGGCTTAAAACTGAGTAACATTTATTCCTAGTAAAATGTAAAATAAAAGAATTTTTTCGTAACTTCACCAAGACAGCATGGAAAAATAGAGTTTTCTAACAAAATTCCCTTTGCATAAAAATTGAATTAGCCTATAAACCACGACATTGTCGGACTTTTAAAAGTGTTTTGCTAATAACCCGAAAACAATCCATCGCACAGAAGATGATCTTTTATTTAAAGTAAAATTTCCCGAAGGAAATGTTGGAAAACTTAGTTCTTCCTTGTGATATACAACTTTTTAAAAACAACTTATTCCTGTCCTTTAACAATTAAGCAAGTCTTAAACGTAAATTGTCTCTGACTTTAAGGGCTATCAAAAAATATTAGGTAGAAAAAAATATTTAGGTAGGTATCAACTTATGATGTCAAACATAAACAAATGGAAGAAGGTGGATTGTTTGATGTTAAAAGTGATTTTATTTCACAAAAATAAAATCTTAGCAGGAAGTAATACTTTATCTAAACAGGAGTGAGCTAAGTTTTTAATTAGGAGATAATTTTACGCAGAATTTGGTTATCTACAACTTTTATCGGTAACATTTTTTATTTTGATCAACCGTTATCGTGTAGAAAGCATTGGAACATGAACGTAATTCATTTTTTAGGTAAAGTGATAAAAATTAGCAATCTTTCAAAATCGGTCCTAGTTTTTCCATTTTGGCCTCGTTATATACGTTGATCATTTTTTTTTTTTTATATTGGTCATTTCGGCCGTCCACATATACACATATCTCTGGCCTTGCTGAATTGGTCAGATGAACTTATCGGATGAAACAGACATATATAATTCGAATTAATATTCATTAATAATAATAGTTACATGTAATTATATAATGAAGACAATTAGGGAAAAACACTGCTAAAAATGAAATAGCTTGTCGAAACGAAATTACGCTATTGATTTTTTTTTTTTTTGTTTGGGACTTCAAGGCTTCCACTGAAGCCCTATGGCACTGGGTGATACTTCTTCAACGAAAGAAAAGCACCACCCAGGGCGGGACTCGAACCCTCAGCTCCGGCATGGGAGTACGGCGCTTTACCGCACAGCCACACCGGGCCCCACGCTATTAATTTTAAAATGATAATTGCGAAGATAATATTTGTTTTTTTCCTTTACGTATTACTTTTAATAAATATGCAGAAAATAATCTTAAATAATGATGAGAAAAAGTACTGAAATAGCAAAAGAAAACTGGAATTCATCGCTAATATAAAATTTTCTCAAATTGATATACAGTCAGTGCAGAAAGTATTCGAACAGCCTGAGTAATATGTAATTTTAATCGTTTTTATAGATTATGTTCTGAATATTTTTAATTTAACTTACATATTACCTTTAGTTATGCCTAAATAGGTGAAAAATGGATTTATTCCCCCCTAAAAAAAAATCAAATGGGGAATCAGAGTTAGATATAAATAAATTCTGTCTGAGACGAAAAAGCAAAAAGTATTCGAACAGTAGGAGAATTTGAACCAAAAATTACTTGTTTATCGCGATAATCCTTTCTGTATCACTAGTATAGGCTTAGTTATATTACTAAGTCTGCTTTGCATCAGTCAATGTTAGATCGCTCAAGATGGGACGTAAATCAACAGGGACAACCCCCGAAGAAAGGAAAATTATAGTAAATTTACATAACCAGTGTAAATCGTTGCCCGAAATCGCCAAACTAGTAAGCAAGAGCCATGTAACAGTGTCAGACATTATTAACCGATTTGGGAAAACTAAGTCGTATCAATCTCAACCTCGCAGTGGTCGACCTAAGCTGCTCACAGAACTGAACGAAAGTTGGATGGTCAGGTAAATCCTAAATTAAGTGCTTTGAAATTGGCAATGGACATAGCTCAAACAGAGAATATTAATATTTCGGCCTGTATAGTGCGAAGTTACTTAAGAGATTTAGGTTTTCCTGGGCGAACAGCACGTAATAAATGCTTTATTTCACAAACGAATAGGGTGAAGAGGGAAATTTATGCAAAAGAACAGTACAACCAACCTCCAGACTTCTGGAAACGAGTCATTTTTACTGACGAATGCAAATTCGGAGTGTTTTCTAAAAGAAATCACCAAAAAAGAAGGAGGAAAAAAAACTGTTCAATGGCTGCAAAAAATTTAGTTCTAACCGTTAAGTACAGAGGAGGTTCCCTTATGGTTTGGGGCTGCATGAGTGCCAAGGGAGTGGGTAAATTATTGTTCATAGATGGTATAATGGACCATGGAAAATATGTCAACATTTTAAAGGAAAATTTAGCACCAAGTGTCGAGAAAATGGGTTTGGGAAATAATTACATATTTACCCAGGACAATGACCCCAAGCATAGCGCTTGAAAAACCAGGATTTGGTTACTTTACAACGTTCCAAAATACACGGTGACACCCCCCTAAAGTCCGGACTTGAATCCTATCGAACATTTGTGGGACACCTAAAAAGAAGAATGGCATAACAGAAGCCTTCCAGCCTGCAAGAATTAAAAATTTTTCTTCAGGAAGAGTGGGACAGAATACCGATTTTGTTTTCAGAAAACCTGGTGTTATCTATAACAAGACGCTTAAAAGCTGTTATTGACGCAAAAGGGGCGCCGACGAAGTATTAAGCTCCGAAATAATAATTATTTCTCGACTGTTCGAATACTTTGTGTGTGAAGTGTTTCCACAAGTTTTTCAAGTTTTATAAAAATTATTATGTTAACCTGTTAATAAAAAAATTGTTACTCTGTTGTTGTATTCTAAAGTGTTTCATGAAATGTTTCTTTTTGCAGTCAGCTATATTTTCTCCACATATTAACCATTTAAATTCACAATGACACATACTAAAATAATGTTAACTAGTGTTCGAATACTTTCTGCACTGACTGTACCTACACACGTTTGTTTTTTGTCAGAAGAATGCAATAATTTAAAAACCTCTTTTTAGAATCACAGAAAGTAATTTATATATATATATTACGTGCAGTTAAAATTTTTTCTACAGATTCAAATCCCCAATCTAATAATTTCATTACATAAAATGTAATTATAATCGTGACCCATACTTTCACTTCCTTAGAATTTAATTGCCGAATCGTAAATAAATAAAAAATATTATTTTAAACATAGAATAACTTTATCAGCATAAAGTTTAGTCAATATAATCTGTAGGTATATAAGGTTATCTATATATTTAAATCTGAATAGAATTCAGGTTAATATTTTAATCTAACCAATAATTAAAAATGTAACCAAATATAAATAAAACCAAGAATTAATGGGATTAACAGCTAGATAAAGAAAGTGTCCAGAGACTTTAACACTGCGAGTAACCAACGAGAAGGGAATTAGAAACTTTAAATCTAAAATATCTATAATGAATGAACATAAAAGAATTTATTTTATTACACTTCACCGTTATTTTTATTCTTCATTGTTAAATAATATTTTTAATGAAATTAATAAATGTACTGATGGAATCTCTAAAACAGTTTTAAAAATTCTACAGGTTTCAACAGCGATCCATTAATAAAATATAAAACAACTTACAATGGATTATTTATTCAATTCATTGAAGAATGAATGATTCAGAAGAAAAAAATCTTCCAAGGAATTAACAAGTCGGGAATTGAGTGGGGAGGGAGTATATCCTTGGACAGCGTAGAGATTCAGTCTAGCGTGTGGTATGTGTAGGATCGTTGTTACCTGGCCACTCCCCTGTCACTAGAAAGCTTTTACCTCCTCATAATATTAGCCCTTTCAACAATTCTCTTTTCTACCTGTCAGTGGCATCTTGTTGTTTAATCATATCGAAAAAAGTTAACACAAAGCTCTCTTGCCGTCTCGAATAAATCTACAATCTGTTCATATTCTAGTGAGTTTAACGGTTCATTTGACACCTGCTTGTGTTGCGGAAGAAAAAGCTATTTTACTACTGCCAGCACAGATACGGAGGATATGTTTACCAATGTATATGTATGTAATTATAATATATTTTTACGTTGACGAAATACTTGATATCATGCTTATTCTCATTATTATTTTTTTGCATTCCTGAGATTTTTAATTCAAGGTTACATTACTAAAGTGTATTTATGTCACACTTCCATGTTACCCTGTGGGTTTTTTAAACATGTGCAAGATAATTTTTATCTTTCGATTGTTGTGTTTTTTCAGGTGAAGTTAAAAAATATTTGTGATTTATGAAAGAAAATAAAACTAACCATTAAACAAAAAAAAAAATGTTTCCTAAAAGTACAAATCTACCACGATTATTTATTTTATTTCAATTATTTAGAATATATATATATATTAGAAACATAAAACTTTTGATAAGTTCTGTTATGATCAAAATAGATAAATAGTTAAACAACTTAAACACTGTAACTTGAATGACAAAGAATATAAATTGCCTGTTAGTTATTTCACAACTTAATTTTTCCTTCATTTTTGTTTGTTTTAAATATTTTGTAAAATTAAATTATTTTGGTGACTAAGGCCATCCTTCTACTGAATATCACATTTGCCTTAACTGACTGTTCTTCAGATCCATTTAATATTGAATTAGTCATTAAAAATTTATATAAACATAATTTTTACAATTAGTACGTATTAAAATATGATACTTATTAGTATATATTTTTTTCAGTGATTCAAAGGACCCAAAATGCCTTACCATAGGAGTAGTGTGCATTCAAATGGATACTCTCCAGGTAATTTTAAGTCCTCAATATTTTAGGAAAACTTTAATTATCTAAAATACAATGCATGATAAATGTAGCTGTTTAATAGTTTTTTTTTCACTCAGAATTATTTAAATTAATATGTACCAAATAGTTATTAAAAACTTACCCTTTATGAAGCATAAAAAATTATGTTATTTAATTAAATTGACTTTTCTTGAAAATTTACAAAAAATCATAGATGATTTTTAATCAATTAATGGGACCAAACAATGATTGTTTCTAATTTATTGCAATTCTCTATTTTTTCTATAATTAGTAAACTTTGTTCAATTGTTTTGTTAGATTATTTTTTTAAATATTTAAGAATAAACTTTTAAAGCAAATTATTGATTATATAAATTATTTAGTAATCTCATAAATAATATTAGTATTTTAAAATGAAATTCATCTATAAAAATAAAGTTTACTGTTAGACTTACTTGATGTGACTTCTATCAGTGACTTCAGTAATTATCAACTTCAACTACCTTTGAAATATTTTTTTTTACATTCACACATCATTTAAGAGTAAACAACTCTTATTTTGCTAATGTATTTATTCCAAGAAATGGCTTAAGTTTTCAATTGAACATTTGCTATATTAGTTGTCCACAATCTGTTCTCAGTGATTAAAAAAAAAATTAAACCTAACTCATCATCAAATAGGATGATAATATTAATATTATCAATATTACGCCATAATTAATTCATTTAATTAATCATAATGTTGTAATACAAATATTTATTTATTTTTCTTATGTTTAAGTTTCAATTAAAAATTAACTTCTAGAAAAACTCTTTGTTTACCATTTTCCTGAGCTGTAAGCTGCTTTTTTACCATTGCTAAACATATTTCATACGTTTGATTTTACCTAAAAATTTATTAAAACTTATCTTAAGATTGGATTACAATTTTTTTTTTCAAATTTCAGATGGGCACCAAGTTCGAGATAGAGAGGAAAGCCCTACCTATCTCATGGAGCATTTGGCAACATTCACCGTCTCTAAAGAAACTGGTATAGTGTACCCAGCTGATGGAATGAGAAGACTTTTACAGCTTGAAAAAACTAATGGAATATGGTCACAGAAAATGCAGTTAAGACTAGAAGATAATCTTGTACTAATAATAGATAATGAAACAGGGGTATGTATCAGAGACATTTTATTTTTTACGTATGAATTTCCTAATTCCTTATTTCTCCCCATTAAATGTAATCTGAAAATACACATTACCAAATTAAAAGTAGATGGTTGGTGAATCTCTGTGTTTTGTTCTTTTTTAAATTAGAATTGTCTACCTTCTTTTGTATTACTCTCTTTGTGAACTTATCATATACTTTGTGCATTAATTGGTTTGTTAATCATTGTTCTTTTCTCTTTTTCTTTTTTTTTTTTTCCGTTCCATATCTTAACCTTTCAGAATTACCATTTGTTTATAGTTGCCTAAGGGTGACTTTCTCCTGATTATGACAATCAAATATATCGTTTTATTGAAATATATCAATCCAAATATCAGCATTCATTGCACTGATTGCACATTACTTCACTAGTTAATACAGTATTATACACCATGCTCCACATGGATTTAGCCTCATAACTGTTTCATAGATTTATAATCTCTAAGGGGAAAAAATCTCTTAATATTTCTTTTGTTATTTAAAGCTGCAATTAAAGATTTCTTGATCCTTTTGAGAATTTTAGCCTTTTTTTCTTCTTCTTTTTCTATGTATTCTTTTATTTTAGGTGTTTAAATAACTTGTTTAAAAAAAAGTTTCTTGTTATTCCTACCCAACATAAGTTTTTCAATGGATATTGTTTTCCAAATAAAGTAAAAAAAAAATTGAACCAAAGCAATAAAATCATCCCATTTATGAATTCACCTAACTTTATATTTTAATATAAACCTATATTTATGAAAGTAGTCTACCTCAAAAAAAAAAATCCAAAAAAGAAAAGCTTATTAGTTAGTTATTTCACACCACATTACTTAAAACTAAATTAATTCAATGTATTATTGAAATCATAACACTATTTACGGATTTATTTGACAATACCTTTAAAGTTACTTTGAATTACTATAGTTAAATGTGATGTAGTGTGAAATAACTGATAAACTTTTTAACCCTTTAACTGCTACTAACACAGATATGTGCGGTGGACAGCCGTGGCTCTGGTGCTACTAACACAGATCTGTGCGCATAAGGGAGTGCGCCTCCAGTGCTACTATCACAGATCTGTGATCCTGAACGTCTGCTACTCGCACATATTTTTGTGCCGCTGAAACGGCATCTAGCGGTCTCTAAATCAATCTGTGGACTCTTTGAATACCCAGTAGGCAGCATAGGCATCTCCTTTTCATTCTATGCCAGGTCTGAGTGGCCAGACCTTTTTATACCTGGTATTGCCTAAGCGCTGTACCTGTTCAAGTCCCACAGTATAGTTCGTAGTAAACACAAAAATAGAAAATTAACGTAGAAAATGTATTGCTGTGAAGTACCTTTGTGTTTATTGCCGTGCTTTGAAACTTATCACACCCAAGAACATTATTAAAAAAAAAAAATTAACTCTACTAATGCCGGTCTAAAGTCCGGATATAATGAGGATGGATTTTTTTTTTTTTTTTTTTATATCGGAAATGACGAATTTGCAAAGAAAAACTAGCAAAAAGAACTCAGCACAGGGTGGTTGCTCAAGCGGCAGCCCCATAGTACCCATTCAAGGTCAAGCCTTGGACTGATCCGCAGTGAACAGGTTAATTTTGACTTAGAACACTTTCATATTTATAGGCTCATTTATGACATGGTGCAGGTTATTCCACCAAAATAGTAAAATATAGTTTAAATTAAGGAAATATCAAACAATATAAAGTTGGATAAAAATATAACATTATGAATAAAATAATGTTATTTATGGTTTCATCTTATCAGATCCTGTTGCAAATAAAGCGTTAAATATGCAGTGATGTTTTTTTGGCCTTTTTAGGAAATGTTGGTTTCCATTGTCTAAAACTTTCCCACTGTAATGCTTTGTTGCAAAACTAATTATGACATATGAATATTAACAGGAGTATATACAAAATCAACATATTGTGTTGTTTTTTTAATATTGAAATAAGTTTGTAAACACTTAGCAACCTCTATTGTTTCATGCCCTAGATGTTTCATTTTTATAAGACTAAATAAATTCAGCTGAGTGACTTTATCGCAATATATTTTATTTTATGTTATTGCAAAATAAATTCGCATCAGGCCCTTTTTCTAATTATTGGTAAGTTGTACAAAAACAGAAAGAGAAAAAAATTGTTGGGTTAAGGTATATTGTATTTAATGTAGACTAATATTTTAGTTTTAAAATATGTATATTTCATAATTTCAATTATTGTCTAGGATGTAATGGAAAAGTTTCCATCTTCATTAATTCAAGAACCCACAGCTTTCACAAGCCATGATCCAATGGAAATTTACAACAATATTTTAGTTTTCATAGTTGGGGATGATCGTCAACCAAACTCCCATTCAGAAATGCACATTTTTCAAGTATGTATTTTTACTTTTTCAATGTATTTTCTGTGTGAACTTATTTACTTTAGTTATTTTGTATCTATAATTAATGCTATGTTTATTTAATCAATATTGAAATGGTTTGAGAGTCAACATCTAACTTTGAAAAATATTTACTCCCTACCAATTTGGCTGAAACCTCTTCAAATCCATGGAATGGATGTTGCAGTATTAGGTGTTGAGGGTTCACTGTAACGGAATAATCAGCGCAAAGACGTTTAACAACCGGAACCACAGGTGTTGCCCAATCAGAAATAGCTGTTTTCACTAATGTACCCTCGTTGACCATTCTTTTGATTTCATTTTCGACTTTTGGCCATAACACGAATGGTACAACCCGAGCTTTGGCGAATACAGGCTTTGCATCCGGTTTTAGGTTGGCTGATATTTGAATGCCTTCTACAGGTTCTGTTGTGTCATCAAAGAGCTGGCTGTATTTGCAAAGTATGGCCGAGTAGTCATCATATATTTGATTGACATTTGAAACATCGAAATGTTAAGAGCGTTAATCCAGTCTCGGCCCATGGGATGGAAGAAAACCCGTTCTTGACTACGTAAATCTTAAGTAGGGTTGTAATGAACTTGTAAGTTGCCTCAACATAACACTCACCAAGTGGGCGTATTATCCTTTTGGTGTAGCTTCTGAACAGCGATGCCGAAGGCAAAAGTTTAACATTATTAAATAATTCAAATATTTTTAATGGGATAATTGTTACCAGTGAACCAGTGTCCACTTCTAACTTAGTCCTGACCCCTTGTATTAAGACTGAAGCTAAAAATGGCGGAGAATGATTATTAGAATGCAAAGCATTAATTGGGAAAATTTCCTTAAATTCCTTTATAATTATAAAGGAAATTAAGGAATTTCCTTTTTAAGATATGTATAATTTCCTTTTTTTAAGACAAATGGACTCCAAGTGCCCTTTCTTTTGACAGAATTGGCAGAATAATTTCTTGCAACGGCACTCATTAGCCTTGTGTCCATTTTTGCCACATTTAAAACATGTGATAGACTTCTTTGTGTCCTTATGCCCACTTGTATTGGGTGTAGATGTGGGCTTAAGAGTGGTAGTTGCCACCTTATTCACTTCGGTATTCCCAAGGAGTTCTCCAACGCCACTGGCGGCTTTTTCAAAGACAAGAGCTATCTCCACTGTTCTGTCCAAGGTGGGACATCTTTTACAAAGAGTGGATCAAGCATGAGCTTTGATTGTAAACCACTTATAAAAACATCTCTTTACATAGTAAGCAACATTTTATTATTATACTTGCAGGGGGATGCAAGTTTTTTTTAGTGCCACCATGTATTCTGAGATCGATTCCCCTTCAGCCTGCTTACGGTTAATGTATGTATGGCATTCAGTGATAATCTGAGGTGGGGGATTGATGTGATTTTTTAAAAGGTCTATCAGCTCTTGATAAGACTCCGCAGTATATTCCTTGGGATGTAAGAGGGTCTTTAGTAGTGTAAACATTTTAGGCCCCATTAAAGTTACAAAAGAATCTATTTTTCTATTTGCTTCTATTTTTCTATTTGCTCTAAAATAAGCATCCAATTGCTAGACGTAAGTAGGGAAGTCCTGAACTGAGGTGGTCGAATTTGTCCAATGAGATGGTAACACTAGGTGTCTCATTTCCTCGAGCTAAAGAGGTAATTAGGGTTTGTACAGTGCGGACCAGAGTCTCTATATTAAGATCCATGTATGTAACCATGTATTGTATTTTATGTACTTACAGTTTTTTTCTTGATCTCGACCCTTATGTAAATGAAAATCTCACCCCTTATGAAATTGAAGATCTCGCCGGTGCCTTCAGATATTATGTCTTGAGGGCATTAATATAAGTGTTCAGAACCGCATCAACCACTTTATTGCACAATGTAATGTAAATGTAAATGAACAAAAAAAAACAATCTGTGCACACCACTCATTATTCCAATTATCACTGTCGTTACAGAACGACCCCTTTGTCCAAATAGATATGAATATATTATAGTTATGTACAATATATAACAATAATAAAATGCATAGACCAAACAACAGTATTAACTGCTACACAGATGGCTCGCTTACCAAAATAAGCTCTGGAAAGACATCGGGATACCAAAATCAGGAGGAAAGAAAAACCCAAAGAGGGTATTTTATTTTATTGTTTGTGTTGCCTCTACCCTGCAGGGTCATTGGCAACATATAAATTTTAGATTGTTGAATAGTATCTGGTTGATTTTAAATATTCCAGTGTTTTTTTCATCATCTCCTAGAACTTCCTTCAGTGTACCATTTAAAGCTATATTTCTTCTATGATTCTTAAAAGCTTTACAGTCTATTTGGATATAACTTATTGTAATTTTCTTAATTGTAATCTTCACTGCATATTCTGCATGTTTGGGGTGGGAGACCTTTTAATAGATATGCTTTTGAAAATTCACAGTGTCCTATCTTTATTCAACAGAGGACGGTTTCTTCCCGTTGTGGCACTCTGTTCGAGGTTGTCCACTTGATTGGGTTCCTCTTTATGATTTTTAGTTTAGCATCTTGATGATTCCGTATGATCTGCCATATTTCACTAATTTCAAGTTTTATTTTTTTAACAAAGTCCTCAAGAGGAATAACAGTTAATATTGTTGGCTCCGCGAATCAGGGTATTTTAATTTCACTGGGAAAATATATTATTTTCTTTTAGTCTTACTAAAAGTACTTAACTAGTACTTATACTTATACTAAAAGTACATAGACTTGCTACTAGTCAAATTTAACCATTTACAAATCAACTGTAACATTTGCCAAGTTAATTGCAACCTTTTCAGGCTTGGATAAATTCCTAAATAAGGTAAATGTACCAGTAATAGACACTGTACTAGTAATCGACACTTGGAGATTCAAATTCAAATAATAAGCTATTTAATCTACCTAGAGGCCCCAAATTCAATTAAATTTGTAGCTAGAACACTCTGGTGGGTTGCCCTAGGATTACAGATGATGTCAAGCCAAAATGGCTATGGCACAGCCGATTTGTAGTGTGAGGTTAGCCTGTTGTCTTCTTTGGCAAGATTTTCTTACCACTTTCCTTAAGGAGGTAACTCCAAAATTTTATTGATAATTTTTTTTAAAGTAAATTATTTAAACAGCTGGTCATCATTTCTTAGTTGTAAACTATCGGGAATTTGTTTTTATGTTACCTGGCATCTTGAAGTTAACATGTAGGCCACATAGCAGGGGTGTCTATTATTGAAACACTTCTTGAGTAATGTAACCAGTAATAGAACCCTGTCTAATACTGACACATTTCATTATATTTATTCTTCGTTCCATATATGCTTCCAATGAGTTAGCATTTATTTAATATGCTTTTCTGTACAATTTTTATTCAATTCCGACCACAGGAACTAGTAATTGACATGGGTGTCAATTTCTGAAGCATGGGCCTGTCTAATTCTAAATCAAGAAAAAACATTTATTGCACATCTCCGTAATATTGTGTATATCATATGTAACACACTGAATTATTAATCTTAGATTCTGCTATGTATTGTGGGCGCTACCAGGCAATTAAATTGAATTAATAATTTAATATAATAATGTAAAGTACTGTATATATTCAAACCCGGTGGTCAGTTTTACCTGAAGGCGGAAAGGTCCGGGAAATACCGCCTTGGAAGTTATGGGTGCCATAAACCTGTTGTTAAAAATTCAAAATAAGTAAAACCGAAGACCGAAAATGCTACCGACACTCGCCAATGGAAATACCTAAGAATGTTGGGGAAATTTTGGGCCATAAACCCGGGTTTTGCCCGGGCAAAAGTACCGACGAAGAGCGCAAGAAATATAACATGGAATGGGAATTTTAGAATGGCCAACTAATGAAAAGAAGTCTGAATAGAGTGGGATGGAAATTTTAGGATAGCCAGCCAATCGGAAGAAGTCTGAAGAGAGGGTAGAGGTAGAATGGTGAATCCACCAATATGTATGTTACTTAATAAGTTTGTTTTGGTTTTTATTCTTTTATTAAAATATATTTATTTCATTCTATCAATTTTTTATATTTACGCATTATCCGTATTTATCGTTTAGAAATAAAATTTATTAAAATTTTTCATTGTAATGCATATTTTGCCTATTTTTCCCAGTAAAACCCACAATGTCTATTACTAGTACAATGATGTGTCTAATACTAATACATTTGAAAATTTCAAGTGTCAATTACTGATGCAAAGTTAGGTATTAGAATTATTAAATATATTAATAAAAGGGTATATAATTTTGTCATGTGATACACTGAATTCAAGAGGAGAGTAAATTTTCTATCACCTAAAACAATTTTCAGAAATTCCCAATGGATACAATCGGAGTAGTTCGCAAAAATGCTGAAAATGTTTCTTAAAGTGTCTATTACTGGTACCTTTACCTTATTATGTTTAATTTAAAAATAATTTTTCCGTAGTCTTTTGATATTTTATTTGTTTTTCAGATAAATTAAATTAAGTTAAAAGATTTAAAAATAAAACAACAATTCTTTTTAAAAACATCATTGTTATATTAATTAAATAGACACTAGTAGAGATGAGAAATGGTCAACTGTTCTTCAATTACGATAGGTTAAATAATTGTCAGGATTTTCAGTTTACAATGATATTTATTATGGTAAGCCAACGTTTCGATCCAGCTTGTGGATCTTCATCAGGGCTAAAAGAAAACAAATATATGAGTACCTATGCTAGAGGGTGACAATAAATGGATACATTACAGAACTGATAATATAAAAGATGGTATACATAAATATTAAAATAAGAGGCTGGTTAACAAAATAAAATAGAATCTGATATTTACCTACTGAGTCCAGGTGGATACTAAGACTAAAGGTAAAAATAAGGTGAGAGGTAGTGGTAGGGGGTAGGTTTGCCGACTTCAAAGGTTTATGGCGGGGAAATCCAACGCTTTTGAAGTGAAGGCACATGACAACTGAGTGAACAAAATATTTAAAAACTAACAAAATATATGGTACTGTATACAAATAGTTGTGTCTGGACTGAATAATAACATAAAAATGAGATAATACATAATGTAACAATGCATACAAAATGGAAAATATATAGAAAGAAGCATACAATACAAAAATAATAATAGTATAAGAGGTACAGAGATAATTGCAGGTACCTATGAAATCAAAACTAGGATTTGAGGATGCGGAAGATGTTAGAATAAGTGGATGAAATTATCTCTTTATCTGTTTTGTGATTTACCGGGTTATTAGTTTCTAGATGGATGAAAATGGATTCTGAGAGGAGACGTTTGTCGTGGTTAGATACAGTTGCTAATATGGAGGGGTTCTCAAAGTCGAAGGAATGGTTGTGGGCAATGGCATGTTCTGCTAATTTAGATGTAGACGAATTACGCGTGGAAATACTGTATTTATGTTGATAAATACGTTTTTTTAAATAATTTTTGGTTTCACCTATATAGCAACTGTTGCAATTAAGCGTGGAGCACTGGATACGATAAACTACATTACACTTGTCTAGGAGAGGTACAGGGTCTTTGAGTTTTGTATAAAGATTTTTTAATTTATTGTTATTTTTTAATACTAGGCGCATGTGTGGGAAACTCGATGAGAATGATTTTTTAATTTTGTTTGAGAGAATGGGGATATATGGGATAGATCTGTATTGGAAAGTAGAAATCGGAGGTTGTGAAGAGTTGTTAGAGAGATTTTGAGTTTTAGCATTGTTATTGATAAGTGTATTTATTAAATGCTCAGGAAAATCGTTAGATTGTAAGATATTTTTCAGGCGGATTTTGTTATGACAATGAAATTGTGGATCGGACAAGTTCAGGCTACGGTGGATGAGGTTTTTTGCGACGTTGATCTTTTGGTGATGTGGATGTTGGGAAAAATAGTTAAGGAGTCGGCCAGAATAAGTGGGTTTGGTGTACCAATTAGTGGATATAGAATGGTCCGGGTTTCTGGTAATGGAAATATCTAGGAATGGAAGGGTACAATTGGTTTCCAATTCTATAGTGAAACGGAGACGTGGATGGTAGGAGTTAAAGGCGGCGAGAATATCAGTGATAGAGTTAGGATTGAGAATCAATAGGAGGTCGTCTACATATTTTTTAATGAAAAAAATATCGTTGGGGAATTTAGGTATAACAGAATCAAGGAGGTCGTTGAGGACAATACCGGAGAGGTCGGGAGCTAGACAGCTACCCATTGCAAGGCCAGAAGTTTGGAGAAAATATTTATTTTGAAAACAAAAATATCCAGAATTACAGCATAAAGCAAGGGAGTCAATGTAGGCAGATTTATTGAGTTTACTATGGGATTCTTGCAACAGTTGAGAATGTTCATGGCTTAATCTCATCATCATGGCTTAATTGCAACAGTTGCTATATAGGTGAAACCAAAAATTATTTAAAAAAACGTATTTATCAACATAAATACAGTATTTCCACGCGTAATTCGTCTACATCTAAATTAGCAGAACATGCCATTGCCCACAACCATTCCTTCGACTTTGAGAACCCCTCCATATTAGCAACTGTATCTAACCACGACAAACGTCTCCTCTCAGAATCCATTTTCATCCATCTAGAAACTAATAACCCGGTAAATCACAAAACAGATAAAGAGATAATTTCATCCACTTATTCTAACATCTTCCGCATCCTCAAATCCTAGTTTTGATTTCATAGGTACCTGCAATTATCTCTGTACCTCTTATACTATTATTATTTTTGTATTGTATGCTTCTTTCTATATATTTTCCATTTTGTATGCATTGTTACATTATGTATTATCTCATTTTTATGTTATTATTCAGTCCAGACACAACTATTTGTATACAGTACCATATATTTTGTTAGTTTTTAAATATTTTGTTCACTCAGTTGTCATGTGCCTTCACTTCAAAAGCGTTGGATTTCCCCGCCATAAACCTTTGAAGTCGGCAAACCTACCCCCTACCACTACCTCTCACCTTATTTTTACCTTTAGTCTTAGTATCCACCTGGACTCAGTAGGTAAATATCAGATTCTATTTTATTTTGTTAACCAGCCTCTTATTTTAATATTTATGTATACCATCTTTTATATTATCAGTTCTGTAATGTATCCATTTATTGTCACCCTCTAGCATAGGTACTCATATATTTGTTTTCTTTTAGCCCTGATGAAGATCCACAAGCTGGATCGAAACGTTGGCTTACCATAATAAATATCATTGTAAACTGAAAATCCTGACAATTATTTAACCTATCTTAATTAAATACTTTTTTCAAGATTGAAGGGTGCTAGTGGGCATTTAATTGATTTAGCAATAGTTAATATTTTTTTTTTAATTTAAATAACTTACATTTACTTTGAACTAACACTACATTTGAAATTTACTTTTGGTTTGTGTTATGTCGTTTCTATCATTACTATGGATGTTTAGTGCGATGTCTTTTTTTTTTAAAGGTTTTCATGGACCCTGATTCTCAACTGAGTACCAGATTTTCGATCGCATATATGCAATCAATTTCCTGTTACTGATTGATTTGGAAATGGTTACAATTGACTTGGAAAAGCTTATAATAGTCGTGAAATGTTATATTTTCACTGTCAGCCAAGTAGAAATTGATACAATTAAAAATCATATAACTAAATCTAAGAGGTGTAATGCAACACTTAATGGCCTTGCTAGTATAGCTATGATAGGGTGCAATGGGTGCCAGGACATTCAGGCATACCAGGAAACGAAAAAGCAGATGAACTAGCTAGGAAAGACGCATCAAATATGCCCATAAACCCAAAAAGTGGTTGAAATTAGCATTAGTTTTGCCAAAAGGAGAGTTTGGGAAATTTATGGTGCAAGGAAAAGACAATATTGTCATAATAAGAAACAATATTAATCCAATATTGTCTTAGATGGCCACTCAGTCAAAAGAAGTAATATTTTATTTAGCATATATCCTCACACCAGTACCATAGACACGATTATCGGTTTAAATCATACGATACTTTAAGTTTTTAGCAATGTTTGAATGAGGAGAAATACTTTTACTTTAATATTCCTTATTTAGCACTTAAACACAGGTTCATCTCATGAACATCAAAAAAACTCACACAGCTTAGGCTGGAAGGTTATTCCTACACATGCACTTCAGAGTATAGCACAATAACGGTGCCTACATAATTCAAATTCAAATTTTAATACAACTGATACTATGTTGTTTTGTCAAATATCAGAGAATCAAATAAGTTAAAATCAATTTGAAAATATTTTACTTTGAATCAATGTTCCCTTCTTAGCTGCCATTATAGTACTCTTTCTATTATCATATAACTTATGGTTTTACTTTAATTACTAATAATTTTTTTAATGACTTTTCAGTGCCAAATGATATCTGCTCAAGAATTGGTAAAAGATTTGAAACTATTGAGGGCCGGAAAATCTTTAGGACAAAGATCTAACAGTAATCAGATACCTCCTCCACCCCCAACCCCTCCTCCAGAACCTCCACTGAATGGTGTCAGTGTCAGAGACCAAGTTAATGCTTTCAATCTTGTGTCACGTAAGCATTTTTGTATTGATTGTTACAGTGGGAGAGATCAGTTGACTGTATTATAAATTATGGAAAAAATGGTTAGATGTGAGGAAGAGTTAATTACTAATCAGGATTGTAGGATTGCAGTTTTGAATTTTTAGTCTGTAATTAAAGGAAGTTTCAATATAATTTACAAATCATTGTTTTTCTTACGATATTTAGCTGTGACTTTCCTATTAATTTCAAACTATTAAAATGCAAGTTAATTTAGCATAGCAATAAACTAATCCGTCTACATATAAATTGTCTTGGACTGCGGCATGGGCAGATTTACGGGGGTGCGAGGTGGTGCGCCACACCCCCAGATTTTTCGGATGATAATTTTTTTTTTTTTAGAGATAAATAAAAATGTTTTGTTATCTCTCAAATAATCCAGAACCAACTTCACATTATTAGTCTATTATAGCAGTATATCTTAAATGAGATTTTAATTTTTCTCTCTGTAATATGAAACAAGGTAACCCCTTAGTTTTAGTTAATGTATTTCTACATCATGTAGTTTAATCTTTCATAAATTTTATATCTGAATCTTTAAATTTAAGTATAAATTTCTGCCATTAGAGCCTGATGGAAGAGGAAGTAGTGACGTAGTTGGATTAAATCATGATGATGAAAGTAGCTCTACTTCTAGTGAAAAGTATGGAAGAGATGTAACAACATTGAACCATTGTTTTGATGACATAGAAAAATTTATAGCAAGACTTCAGCATTCTGCAGCTGCTTCTAGGGAATTGGAACGAAGAAAAAAGTATGTTTATATCTATATTATATCTGTTTTCAAATCCAAATCCTGTACTCATTATCCTATCGATCCAGATGAATTGAATTTCCATTTCGCCAACTCTCCATCTATTCCTCACCTCTCCTGATATTCGTTCACACAAACCCTTCAGCCATAATAACTTTTACTATTAATTTTTTTAATATTTCACCTGAAGACTTTCTCTCCTCTGTCCTTAAATCCAGTACCAAAGATTATGGCCCTGATCAAATCTCTGTAAAGATATTAAACTATGTCTTCCTGTTATCTAAATAACTATGAGCGTGCACCTCAGAATATTTACATACATACACTTATTAACTTATAGAGACTATTTACAATTATTTGAGAAAAAGGGAGAGAAAAGGAGGTGATTAAACAGGCGGGATTTAAAAGAAGGGAGTATTAGAGTAACAGATAAAAGGGTAAATAGAGTTCCATTGGAATGAGGACTAGATAATGAAAGATCTATCGAAAGCTGACATTCCGTAGGCCAGTTTATATAGATCTGAAGACCTAGAGCAGCGGGTAGTGCGGGAATGGACCAAGGATTTGGGCTGAAGAAGTTCAAATATATATGATGGATGGTGGGATCAGATAACTTGGAAAAGGAAGGATGCTAGGAAATACTTAAGGCGTCAAGAAGGTTATAACCACTTTAACTTGGGATGTGGAGGCGAGATGGAATTGTCTCTTGGAACCCCAAAGATAAATCGGAGGAAACAATTAATTAAACGTTTTAGTTTTGCTTTAAGATCCCCAGAGATACCCCCATACACCATACAACAATAGTCAAGTGTGGAAATATCAGAGAAGTGACCAGAAGCCTGCGTGTTTCAAATGTAAAAAGGTTGTTGAGATGATTTAATTGTTTTAAGGTGGAAAAGGTTTTTTGAGAGTAGGATAGAATTTGATGGGATTATTATTTAGGAACAGGGTTGAGATATTCAGAAAGGTTTGAAGGAGGTGATTGGAGTTTGTTAGAATAGCTTTCTTTTTCTCTGCATTCAGCTTCAACTTATTAGCCTCTGCCCAGAGACTGATTTGATTTAAATCAGCCTGAAGCTTTTTCATTGTTGACAACAGCTGGGAAGGGTCTTGGATGGAGGTTGGCCTGGTGCAACTATGAACTGTGACCGATCTGAAAGAAAGAATTTGAACCAATGTAAGGCGCTGCTAGACAAATGGAGCGTTTGCAATTTGGTAAGGATGTTGTGGTTAACTGTGTCAAATGCTCAAACATATATTCAACAGGACGAAAATAATGGGAAGGAGACTGAAGAAGAACTTTGGCCTTAAGGCTTTCTTGGATGTATAGTCTGACACCACCTCCCATGCGATTAGATGACTTAAAAAAACAAATTTGGGAGGAAGGGATGAATGGTTTTAGCCAGGTTTCGGATATCGCGATTATAATGGAAATTTTCGAGGAAGTAGTTTAGGAATTTGTCAGAATGAGCAGTTAGGATTGTGCATTAACGTGACAGGATATTAGGAATATTAGTCATAACTGAGAGGTTTAGGGAGAAGAATTGCATGGATTAGGAGCGTGGATGAAGGACAGTTTGAAACATTTTTTAGAATATGTTATAAGGTATATAAATACAGTGCCAATGTTGAATAAAAAAAAAAAAAAAAAAAAAAAAAGTAAAATGTCAGTTATTTTAAATATAAATTATTGTACGAAAAAGAAAGAAACTCAAATTTTAAGAAGTGAAAAAGTAAATAAAAACATAGTAAAGTTCAAATTATCAAAAAAGGAACTCGAAGAGAAAAAAAAAAATCTGGTGCGTGCGCGCAACACACAACTTTCACTTACCAACTTACTTAGATTAGAAATTAATGCATTGTTGTGGTCCCCTTCGTTAGACCAATTATGATGAAATGTTAGCTATCACATATTTGGCATATAAATACATCAAATACCCAGTTTGATCAAAATAGTTAAAGCCGTTTTTGAATAAAAAAAAAAAACACGTGAAAATGAAACAAAATTTATTAAGTAAAGTCCCCCCTCCGGTTGGTCAATTTTGATGAAATGTTGGCTATCACATCTTTGGCATATACATACATCAAATACCCAGTTCGATCAAAATCTTTAAAGCCGTTTTTGAGTAAATAAAAAAAACACGTGAAAATGATACAAAATTTATTAAGTAAAGTCCCCCCTCCGGTTGGTCAATTTTGGTGAAATGTTGGCTATCACATCTTTGGCTTATGCATACATCAAATACCCAGTTTGATCAAAATCGTTAAATTCTTTTTTGAGTAAATAAAAAAAACACGTGAAAATGTTACAAAATTTATTAAGTAAAGTCCCCCCTCCGGTTGGTCAATTTTGATGAATTTTTTACAGTCATATCTCGGGCATATACATAGATCAAATACTAAGTTTAATCAAAATCGTTAGAGCCGTTTTTGAGAAAATCGAAAAAACCCTAAAAAGTTATTAAGTAAATTACCCCCTCCCTTTAAGTAATTTTGATGAAATTTATGCTGTCACATCGCAGGCATATACTTACACTAAATACCCAATTTCAGGATCGCACGGTTTATAGTTTTTTAGCTAGTCTGTTCACACACACACACACAGACACACAGACACACACACACACAGACCATTTCCCGGGACTTGGTCATTTCGACTCAGGGGACCCCAAAACGTGTATTTCCGTTGAAAACCGGAAGTCGAAATTTTTCACGATCACAATACTTCCACTTACTATATATTTCATATATAGGTATGTGAAAGTAAAAATATAAATAAATAAAATGATCGTAATTAAAAATAAAAATGTCTATGATAAAAATATCTATAATAAAAATAAAAATATCTATTATGAGAATAAAAATATCTGTAATGAAAATAAGAATTTCCAACATTTGTATAAAAACATATGATAATTGTATTTTTCTTTTTGTTTTTAGGAACAGAAAAAACAAGAAAAAAGATATGGGCGATGGTTTACTGACAATGAGGGCTAAACCTCCTCCAGAATTAGAATTTATTGATATTTTCCAAAAGTTCAAGCTTTCATTCATTTTACTAGTAAGTTATTATAATCTTTTATAAGTCCTAAAATTAAATAAGACAGGAACTGGTTCAATTAGCTTTTTAGTGTATTTTAGGCACAATTGTAATTACATCTGTCATGCCTTGATCTATGCCACCTCTATTATTTATAAATCGAACTCCTCGCTTTATGACTAGGTTTCATTCTGATTAATTCATCTCTTAGGCGATTATTGGGTAATGAAGGAACCTGCTTCAGAAATGTAGGGTTCATGTAATATTGTGCTTTTATAAATATAAAATATGATTAATTTTAAATTTCTATTTCTCTACTTTTTAATGTGTATAAATAATAATCATTTTTTTAGTAAAAAGTGATTTCATTTATATTAAAACAAACATTTCAGTGGGATTCAAATATCTATATTTATTGGTTGAAGGTCTTCTATGGTCGGTGTTCCTGTGGTGTAAATTAAGCATTTAAGAAAACATGTTGTTATCAATCAAAGTTTGTTATTGTCCTTTAACATATGAGATTACAATGTGGGAAATTTGAAATGCTCTTAAGTCACAAAAGCCTGATGCTGGTAACAATTTTCCTGCTGCTGGCTTCATATATATATTCCTTTTGATTTCAATGAGTTGTTGGCACCTAAAGTTGTTTAAAATATAATAGAGAAATGCTTGATATGATCCAGAATGGATGGTGGAGTGCATGTTTTCTCAATAGTGGGTGGAGGGCAAGGACCATTTAGTAGCCGATCCAGGGGAGATGTGAGGACACACAAAAACTATTAATATTTTGATGTAAAAAGAGCTTTTATAAAATCATATTTTATGTCCTGAAATGTGAAATTGTTTGCATTAATTGTGATTTACAGTGTTGTTATGTACTCATATTTTCAATTAGGACATTCATAATGCAATGAATTTAATAATAAATGAAAAAAATGAGCCCCCCTCAGGAAATTTCTGGATCCGCTAATGGTCTTCTGTTTTTTTTCTGGTTGAGAACATGAGGACAATTAGCAAGTTAAAAAAAATGAGCCCCCCTCAGGAAATTTCTGGATCCGCTAATGGTCTTCTGGTTTTTTTCTGGTTGAGAACATGAGGACAATTAGCAAGTGAGGGTTTACCCACCACTTCTCTTTGTGACTTAAGTATTTTTGTTTACACATGTGGCAGTATATTTTATTTAAATTTGAAAATATTTTACACTTGTGGCCATGAAGGAAGTTCATGACCTGTTGCAGCACTTTCTGCATCTGGATCTTCTCTTTAGTTCCACATTAACCATCCAAGATGCTTGGAGATCTGTCTTCTTAACGCCTTAAAGATCCATTAAGCTTACAGAGTGTTATGAATTTGCAGTTATAGGTGTATCCAATAATATCTGATAAATAATGAACAAAGCACAATGTTAAAATGCCTATTAATAAGAAAGAGGAATAACAAAATTAGAAATTTGGAGATAGGGAGGCAGGTAGCTGATAAACATCATAATCAAGATTGCAAGCAACTGCTAGTAGCAAGGGCGTACCCAGGATCAAAACTAGGGGGGGGCAAGCTATGGTCATTCAGTTTGTAACTTCTTACTGCGGAAAAGGTGAATGATACCAAAATTATGTATAATTATCGCAGTGCTTTATCAACTAAGTTACTACAATTATTTGCTTGAAAAAAATTATTGCACCCAGCCTTCCGTGGGAGGGGGGCAGCTGCCCCCCGCTGGGTAAGCCCATGGCTAGTAGTCCGTAAAACACCAAAAAAGGGCTTAAAGGGGATCGTATGCCATCTATAACCACTCCAAAAAAACTTGCTCATTGCTAAGGAGCTTTCTAGAAACCAGCAGAAACTTGACTTATAAGAGCAACTTAAGCATTTTAAAGGTCAACCAGGTGCACCATCTGTAAGTAGCATAATCTGAAAGAGAACAGAGCCTAGTAAACAGGTTGGCACTGGAACAGCTCAGGTTGGCCCTAAGAATTCACAGCATCACAATATTCTATAATTTCCTTGTTGTACTTTTGAGATATCATTTTATTATCAATTGTTTTTTGGAATTTATTATTATTTCAGTTCTTAATTTTTAACTGTTCTCATTTCACTATTTCACTATTTTTTTTTTTTTTTAGGCCAAATTAAAGCACCATATACATGACCCCAATGCTCCAGAACTAGTTCATTTTTTATTTACTCCATTGGCCCTTATAGTAGATGCTTCACATGATACTAAGTATGCTCCTAATTTGCCTGCTAAAGTTGTCTCGCCTCTTTTGACTCAAGAAGCTATCAATCTACTGATGAATTGCGTTACGAGCAAGGAAACAGAACTTTGGCACTCACTTGGGGATGCTTGGTTAATACCTAGGTAATATATACTTTATAATCTAATGGGAGCAATATATACGGTAGTTATACTATTATTATTGAAGCTTATTTTTATTATTATTGAGTGTAATTAAAAGTTTAGATAACTAAATTTAATTGTAATTTTAAGAATTAGTTTTTTTTTTTATTTATTTCTTAATTACAACTTATATTGTTTTCTTCATTTCCTGTATATTTTATTGTTTGCACTAAATCACAGTCATCAAAAGTAACTTTATTCATATATATATATATATATATATATATATATACACATCCATGCAAGTAGTTCTTGATATTCCTAAAGTTAGCTCATATATATATATATATATATATATATATATATATATAAATATACACATCCATGCAAGTAGTTCTTGATATTCGTACAGTTAGCTATTTCGTGCACATTTCTTTAAGAATTGCTAAACTTAAAAATTGAATTTCAAGAAAATCAATATCTCAAGAAGATGTGGCAGTTTACAATGCTACTTCATAGTTTCAATTTAAAGGAAGAATCTTCCTTCCTATAACGAATTTGTTGATACTCAAAAAAAAAAAAAAAAAAAAAAAGCTGAGTAGCGATTTTTGTTGAGAATGTCTTCCTGTTCAAGTCCTTGAAAAATGACCATGTGGGTAATTTTTTTAAGTCTGATTTGAGATAAGATTCTAATCTTATTAATATTTCAAACTTTTCCTGATAAGTAATAAAATTCCACCGCTTGCTCAACTTCTATGTTTTTCCTTCTTCGTAGATACACAGAAATAATTATAATGTTTCAAAAAAGTTGGCAAACGAATATTCTCCACTATATGCCGGGTTTCACATATACTAATTATATCAAAATAAATTACTCGATTTAATAATAATAATAAAGTGTTTATTTACATCACCAAATAAAAATACATAATTTTACAACATACATTTTAACCACACTATGCATGGACTTATTAAGTCCATCTGGAGAGTAGTGAGTGCTTCAAAAACTTAATATTTATCGCTTACTTATTAATAACAAAAAAAAAAAAATTTCCAATAAAACTATAATTTATAATTATTTTACATAAATAAAAATATTATTTATATCTTTTTATTGAGTATTAAATTCTGCAATAAGGAGGTATCTCTAATTCCAAGCTCTAATATGATAGTTGTGCAATGCTTGCCAATCTTGACCATTCAAATATTCAATGAATTCCTCTGTAGACAATACAGCCTTGCCTAACCATCTTACCCTCAATACCATCAACACTGGACATACACCAACATAATGATACATTTCCTATATATCTCTATTATTACATAACGTACAATAATGGGATTCTATCGCCCAGCTTACATTACAATTAAGGTACAGAAGTTGCCCCCTTATTTTAATTATTGATTTAATGAGACTCAGGCCCCATCTATCAGAGATATATCTTTTCTAACCTAAATCATAAGTTAATTCCTTATAGAGCTTGTGATAGGTAGAATTATTTACTTTAAGCAATAAATTATTTTTAAAATCCGTTTTTATTTTCTCTATTAATCCATTAAAGCATTGCTTATGTCCATTAATTAAATAATCACTATCAGCCCAATCATATCTCTGACAGAGAGACCGGAACTCACCATGCCAAAATATATTTCTTTTAATTATCTCCTCTGCTAAGATCTTGGTTAGTCTATGGCTAGGCCATCTCAATACTTTTTGAATACAGTCAATATGTAACTGTAGAGTATACAGAAACAAGGGATAACTATCGGTCTCTAGGTATATTACATAATGAGGTGTGTTCTGCGGAAGTGATAAGAACCTTCTAATAAAGAAAACAAATAATTTTTCAACTTTATCAAACCGCCTAAATCCCCAGACCTGGGCAGCATAACAGAGAATAGCTCGGCTGACCGCGTTTTAAACAACAAGTTTTGATGTTAGAGGCAATTTATTATTTTTAAAAAAAATTGTTTATTATTTTTAAAAAAATTGTTATAATTAGAATAAATGCTGAAACTGGAGGCACTCAACCTTTCGTCAAAATGCTTATTAAGTGATAATTTAGAGGTTAGTGTTATGCCCAGATACCTATATTCATTTACTTCTAATATGCTCTCTCCATCCAGTCGCCATCGCTCGTTTCTTGCCAACCTACCCCCATTTCTAAAAACAACAATTTGGGATTTCTTTAGATTGATAGTCAGATTCCAACTTTTACAGTATTCACTAAACCTATTTATCATTTCTTGGAGTATTAAGGGATGTTCTGCCATAAAAACAATGTCGTCTGCGTACATCAAGCATCGAATATTGATTCCACTTATACGTATCCCGCCCTCAATATACTCGTTAATATCATCAATAAAAAGTGAGAACAGAAGTGGCAAAAGTAGACACCCCTGCTTTAAGCCCATTCTGTTGGTGAAATAATCAGTTACGCCTTGAGATGTCCATACACAAGATTTAGTGTTATGATATAACCCTTGAAGAACATTAATACATTTAGACGATATTCCTAGAGCATATAATTTATAATATAAGGCATTTCGGTCCAATGAGTCAAATGCTGATTTTAGGTCAATGAAAAAACAATATAGTTTGCCACCCTTTACTGATGCTTTTATCTTAATAATGTTCATTAAGTTGAAAATATTATCGACTGTGGAGTAGCCCGCTCTAAATCCCACTTGGTATTCGCATAGTATATTATTGTTATTTACCCACTCTGTCAGCCTCTTAAGCATTAGCCCTGTAAACAGCTTTGCAATAGTATCAGAGAAGGCCACGCCCCTGTAATTACTCACAACGTTTTTGTCTCCCTTTTTGAACAATGGGAAAATTATTGAATTACCAAAACTGGCTGGTGCATTAGCTGTTTCGTAAATATAATTAAATACGCCAAGTAATGTCTCTAAAAAATTTAGCGGACTATTTTTAAAAAATTCATATGTTACCTTATCCAGGCCCGGCGCTTTACCAGTTTTCGCTTTTTTAATTACATAATTCAGTTCACTCATAGTAAACGAGTCATCTAGATAAGTTTTTTTATTACTTTTTCCTCTAAATCTTCCTGTGAAGTGGATTTCACACCATGAATAATCACATTTTTCTTTTTTAATTGCATCTCTAAGTTAAGAATTTTTTTTCTTTGAGAAACTAATTCCTCTTTTAACTTATTATTCTCAGTTAATAACTGTGCTTCTACAGATTTTAATCTATCATCCATTTGTTTAATTGCTATAATCAAAGTGTCTAACTTTTGCTCTATTTTAATTGTAGCCACTGAATATAACAGTTATAAAATTTAATATATAAATATTTATTAATAACAGCTGACTTGATAGGATACTTGCTATTAACCTTCAGCGAAGTGGTGGGGGTCTGCCTGCACTAGCCAGCAATCTTGCCTGACTTTCACCTAAAGTTTTTTTTTTAACTGTGAAATAACTGTTGGCACTATTGTCACTAAACTTCACATAACGACCAATTTTCACTTTAACTATGTCTGTGCCAAAAATCTTTTACAAAAGTAAAGGTTTTCCAAATCTAGATCTAAGATATGCGGAGACGATGTTACTTCAACCACGGCCTTGACCGAACTCCAAATTCCTCTTTGAATTGTAAATATCCATTTGGCCTAAAAACTGTGATCGGGATGACCACTATTGCAAATGCAACATTGGCTCCACAAGCCCTCACCCTGGGAGATAAAATTAACGTAGTGATTATCAGCGAATGTGTGGTATCTGCCATCCTACTACCCACCATATTTTTCCTATTTAGCCAGAAATGTATGTATTTTAATTTGGCGTAGGTTAGAAATAATCTATGTTGTACTAAAGTCGTATTTTTGTTTTTCTAATAAATTTTCTTAGCTGGTGATAACCTTTGTAATTTTGCTCCTTTATTGTGTTCGGGATACTGACAGCTGACAACTAGATATTTTTCTTCCTCAGATTAATCAAGTACCTACTGGATATCACCAAGTTTAAAGGATCCTCGACTTCATTGCTAGACTCGCAATTGGGCGACTCCCTTATGTTTATCAGATTAAAAAAGTTGTTTGTTTTGCCATGATTGGTTCTCAATCTGATTAAATTTGTCACCTTGCTTCTTTCTAGAGATATAGCGATAGTGGCTAACCATGGTTTTAAAGTAAGTTTTGGTTGGATTAAATAATGATCCTTCCCCTTACTTTTGGGACTCCCAATCTTACAAGCTTTGCCATTCATTTAAAATTGTTACGCTCAATGAACGAAAAGTATCTATTTTAGGGACTTTAGCTTTAAGTATCAATGCTTTGGTGATATCACGAGCAGTTTGATCTGTGGTCTCATTTCCGTGTAGACCCAAATGTCCTGGTACCCATTAGTATGAAAATGTATTGTTTGATGAGGCCATCAAATCAAGAATATTTAACAATATGTAATTAGTAATATGGAACATATTTACATTCTGTATACATTGGCAAACTGAAGCTGAATCTGTTAGAACTACAATATTATTGTTTTAATTGTTGTTATTAGAATGTTCTGCAGCCTTAAAAACTGAAAGCTCTGCATGGAAAATGTTGAATTTATTCGGGATAGAATAAGACAAGTTGATATTTTTTTGTGGGTCATAAATGGCAATTGAACATGTATTGGTGGTCTTAGAGGCATCGGTGTAAATTTTGATATAATTGTCTTATCTATCAGTTATTTCACTGAGGGTATGAAGTATTAGTATGTATGGTTCTAAGGATTTTTTTTTATTCATGTTAGACAATTTGTAGGGACTATGATACTGAATTAAGGATTCTGGAAGGTGAGTGCAGAGACCTAGAGAACCAGGGGAGACATAGATAGTGTTAAATATGTGTTGTTATTCGAGCCAGCAGTTTTAAAATTTGGCAAAAATATTTTTCACTTTCGAGTAATGTTTCCTACTGGATTGGACTGGTCAGAGGCAGCTTTTATGAAGAATTTTTTAGTTAGCCATTTCCTTCGCAAAGATAGAGGGGTTTCTCCGGCTTCAGCTAACAGGGCGTTTATTGGCATAGTTTTAAACTCTCTGAGACATATCCACAAGGTTAAATTTTGGATTGTGTTCAATTTTTGAATCAATGGAGACTTTGTCTCTTAATAGATTATGAATGCATAATCAATAATTGACCGTAAAATAGAATGTATAATAGATTTATATAATATCAATTAAGTGTTTGTGATCTGATCTCGTAAAGTTTAGTTTGCAACCCAATATTACTCCCAAAAATTTTATTTTGTTTACGGGTTCAATTGTCTAATTATCCAAGCGGATTTTTAAATCATCATTATTGATTTTTCTTTTAGAGTGATAGGGATGAGGCATGATTTTCTGGAATTAATTTTTAGATTTATGGCACTGAAGGAATTTATTACAGAGTTTAAAGCATTTTTCATGATGGTCTTTTCATCATTGGCAGACTATACTATACTGTGTGGCATTGTCTGCGTACTGTATCATATTGCAATTCTGAGGATTGTTTTTGATAATATTGGATGGGTATATGTTAAATAATATAAGACTAAGGCTTTCTCCTTGTGGTAGGCCATTATACGAATCATAAGATACCGGTCCATCATCTGTGCGAATAATGTAGGTTTGATAGGATAAATAATTCATTATCCAGTTTGTGATATGCAGAGGCATTGCTATATCTACTAGGTTAGATTTAAGAGTTGCTATTTTAACATTGTCGTATGCTTTGTAAATATTTAGCCAATGGAATACTTGTATGTCATATGCTTGTAACAGCCAATAGATTTTTTTCTCTTTAAAAACAAGACCCTCCTCATTAACCAGCGATAACAAACAATCTATGTTTGACTTGTTTTTCCTAAAACCGTAGCAATCATTGCTGAGGATTTTATTATTTTGCAAGAACCACTCAAGGCTTGATTTAACAATATTATTGAAAACGAGATTAGGGCTATTGGTGTATAAGATTCAAGTAACAAAGCATGTTATGATTTACAGTTTGATAAATTAACTGTTGATATTTACTTTACTTTTTAGCATGCAAACTACAAAAATCATTTTTCAAACTAATATTTTATTTCCCTCCTCCAATATATTTGGTATATTTCAGCTTTAATAATAATTTAATAAATAATGTTTGATTTTTAAGAAAATATCAGTGATGTTTTTAATAGATTTTTAAAAAATGACAGTATAGGATAAGGTAAATCAAAGTCAATTATCATTCAATAGTTTTCTTAATTGTGCAATTTAAAATTTATTAATTATTTATTCATTGATTAATGAATTACTTATGTATCATAAGTAAATAATAATCAATAAACAAAAACATTGCATTATAAGCTAATCAATTATTGATGCAATACAAACCTGTTTATATACTTTGTCTTTGATTGCAGAGAAAAATGGAAAGGTAAAGTTCCTCCTTACCGACCTGTTTTTATGGACGGATGGTCTCCTGATTATCCAGTTACAGAAGAAATTGAAGATCGCAGGGACTTGGGACCTCTTAGTAACTCTGTTACTCCCACAGGAAAACCTTTACGAATTGATGATACCTCTATTCAGCATGAGGTATTTTTAATTTTCTATACTAATTATTATAGTTGAAGAGTCCACGGAAGAAAGGGGGAGAGTCAATTTTTTTTCCGAATAGTAGTTATATATATGGGTCATTTTCCCAGAAAGGGCAAATCGCTGTCCCCGATGGATTCTGAAGCCCCCTCACCATTTTTGTTAATTAAAGCAACCTCTAATTAGGATCTGTGACTTGCCCTGTCGACTACGTAGGGTTTTACTCATATAACATTAAAAATTAAAGGTTGAATTTTAATATGACCAGTGGAAATCTCCTTCCCTCGTCATGTCACAACTCCAGTTTCCAAACTTTACGTTCGTCTACGAATTGACCATTGATGCTTTTGAATTTTTTATAACTGTGGTGCTGTTCGAAACATCTCAAGATTAAAATGTGAGGTATGCGATATTTTTAAAAATGATTGAATAGTACATAGAGAAGGTAAAAGACTTGTCCCCGGTGTTTGGGTTTTTCCCCGCTTACGTAGTATTTTCGTGTTTTGGCGGTTTTAACCTTTACAGATGACTGCGGTTTCTGGCTAAAAGTAGGATTACATCTCGGGTAACAACTCTTTTTGGCTGCCAAATGTTTTCAGTCCCTGTGGAACCGTCAGGATAACAACCTAGGTGCTGTGGCGGGAGCGGCATACAACCCGTGTCATTGTCCCGCCCGTAGCTACTTAGAAGGTAATTGTATCGAATTTTTTTCATTGCTTTCATCTTTTAGAGCAAGTTGATACGTTTCTGACGGTCTATCGTTGTTTAAAAAAATGGCTGTATTTAAGTATTGAACAGAAAAAAATGGATGGTCATACAATACACTATCGGGTGTTTTTGTCCCGCTCGAGTGTACTCGGAGATTAATTGTATCTAAATGTTTTCGTTGGTTTCTACTTCTAAAGCTGATTGAAACGTTTCGAATGGTCTATCATTTTGTCAAAAATCTGCTTTATTTAAGTAGTAAACAAGAAAAAACTAGAAAGCCTGTTGAATTCTGATGTCATTAGCCCGCCTCTCCAGAATTGGAAAGTAATTGTATCTAAACTTTTTCACTGCTTATTACTTAAAGTACCCGTTAGCGCGTTTCCAACGGTCTATCATTTTGTCAAAAAGCAGCAGTATTTAAGTAGTAAACGAGAAAAAACTGGATGGTCAAAAACATCAGCAGTTATTGTCCCGTCTGTCTCTACCCGAAAACTAATTGCATCTATATTTTCTCGTTGCTTTATACATATAGAGGTCGTTGAGACGTTTCCGATGGTCTATAATTTATTTCAAAAGCATCTTTATTTAAGTAGTAAACGAGAAAAAAACTGGATGGTCATAAAAATTTGTTTAATGGCTGATAGATGGCTTAGGATTTTTGTCAGCAAAAAAAAAAAAATAAATAAATAAAGAAAAAATAAATAAAATAAATAATTTTTTATTAATGTAATCTTAATTTGTGGATGAAAATCTTAAATTTTTAAATAATTTATCTTTTGAAAAGTAAAGATTTGGCTCCGCCAGGAGTCGAACCCGGGTCTCCCACGTGACATGTCCGTCTGTGGTGCAGTTGTTATCTTCCGCACATGTCACGCAAGAGACCCGGGTTCGACTCCCGGCGGAGCCAAATCTTTTCTTTTCAAAAGATAAATTATTTAAAAATAAAATAAATAAAAAAAAAAACTCAAGAAAAAATATATTTACACGAACCCTCAGCACATTTCTTTTCCCGTCTTCCGATTTTTTTTTTATTATTTTCTTTTTTTTAATAAATAATAAATGCACCCTGCTCTTGTATAACCTTGCATTGGAGTTCAACCAGTGCTATGTACAGAGCACCCCTAAATATTTTCCAGACGTTAATTCAACATTTTCAATTTCAAGAATTCCAAGTTCAGATTCGCCCTTTCTGGGAAAATGACCCATATATAATTGTTCATCTAGTTGAGTAGAATATGTTGGTGAAAATAAATAGTCAGAAAAAATGACAGTCGGTTGGTTACAAGCGATGGAAAGAACCACGTACTCGGAAGAAAGGGGGAATGTCCTCACGGAAAAACCTAGAATGGGGGAGAGTCATGTTAGAAGTTATGTGGGTTGTGTATTAATATCACCATTTCATCAATAAAACAGGGAAGAAAAGAGGAGCGTCCAGGGCTATCCTCCTTTCTTTTATGTTTAAATTGTTTTTTTTTTACTAAAACATTTTTTTTTAGAGCCTGTTATGTCTGTTTCGGGCAAATTTATTATTTTCATACGCAAAGCAAAAAGGAAAAGGACATATAAAAAAATTGAAGAAAAATAATAAAAGATACTTAAGTAATTAAAGATCCAAACCTAAAAACTCGATTTTCTCGGAAAGCACTCCAAATGACATCCCCCCTTTCTTCCGTGGACTCTTCAGTTGTTATAATGTTATGGAGTGTAAATTTATAATAATTTTTAATAATAATATTAGTATTTTGCTATTATAATGGTGGCATTGGCAGAGAGTATAAAAAGGTTCTAGTGGTTCCGGAAAGCTCTTTTCTCTCTCTCCTTTTGGTTTGAGCACATGTGCAGTTCTATTAAAGTGTGTAAAAGTAAAATATGATAATAAAATGTTTTATGCAACTTTTATCAGATTATTAAAAACTCATTTACCAACAAATAATTATTTTTAAGAGTACAATCTTACTAAAATATTCTAAATTTTTATATATGTATTGCTCATCTTAAAAAAAAAAGTATTTTGGTTTCTTGGCATAACTAATATCAAAATCAATTTAGTATAGATGTAAACAAATTAATTAATATAAATATTTAATATTTTTATTTCATTTTAAAAATGCATTGTTTAATCACCATTTAATCATGCTCAGTAAAACTATGTTGTTACTTTAAAATTAGTTTTACAATGACTAATATAATGTCCTTTACTGTCCTATTTTTTATTTTAAAGCCTGAAATGAGAGATGTTCACTATCAGAGGGAAAGAGAAAGGGAAAGAGAAGACTATAGCAGTGATTACTTTGAATATGATAGACAGGTCCCATCTCCTACTGAACAAGCACGTTACACGTTTGATAGAAATTTTTCATCTCGGAATGATCGATACAGTCGAGAAGAAAGGTAAGATAACTTGATTTGGATAATATATATATATATATATATATATATATATATATATATATATATATTTTAAATATTTTTTTATATTTCAGGATTGATTCTCAAAGTCCGGGAGACTCTGAAACCGGACCACCACCACCTCCACGTAGTGATATATCTGCAGACTCCATAGAAAGAACTGGAGTAAGCCATGGAGGCGTCAGTGAGAAATTCGAACGGGCTCAAGCAAGGTGGTTAGAGGAATTACGCAATTCTGGAAGTAAAATTGTACAAGTGACCTACCCAAGAACAGCTAATAATGATAAGGAATTAAGTGTTATCAGAGGAGAGTTCTTACAGGTTAGAATAAGTATTCATATTTTGATTGAAACTTAAGATATGTTAAATCAATTTTAATAAGATATTTTACTTTTAAATTATCAAGCATTTGTCCTGTTATATCTATTGATATGAAGCACCAAATTATAATAGTGTGAATTTCCATTGTTATAATAGTCTGCAGTATATTTAAAATAATGTATTGTAATCAATAACTGGATAATGATATCCTTTATCTGCAAATGATATTGAGAGTGATAAATGAAGTTAGGTGGATCATTTATATAAATAGGAAATCAGGATGGTGTAAGAGAAGATCCCCGAGAGCACCTATTCAGAAAATTTGTGTTGATGGAGAGATGGTTTATAAGAAATAATAAAAGTTCGGTAATTGATTGGAGGTGTGGATGGGGTGGCCAAGACACAACAGGGCCAAAACTTTACCCCTGAAAACCATATGAGAACCCAAAGTCAGTGAGTTTAAGTATCGAGCTCTGGGGTTTTTTCAGGACTTAACATTAATACCCCACCTTCACCCCTGGCTTGGTGGAAACCTTGAATAGATTTAAAGACTTGGAGGAGAGAAAAAAAATTGAATGAAGAAATGGAATAACCCAAAAGCACTGTTTAATAAGGATATACTATGAACTTTGATATTCATAGTGGAAGAAATTCGTGTGGGGAAAAGTAAAAATGTGGTGGAGGTGAGAGATAGTCAACTGTTATTCTTTACGATAGGTTAATTGATTGTCAGGATTTTCAGTTAAAACTTTTTTATTTTGAAAAGCCAATGTTTTGATCCCACTTGTGGATCTTTATCAGGGCTAAAAGAAAACAAATATATGAGTAGTATCTCAGCTAGAAGATGAAAATTAAATGAATACATTACAAAAATGATAATTATATAAAATATGGTAAGCATTATACATGAATATTTTAAATAAGGAGCTAGTTTGAAAGATATCTTAAAATCTGATATTTACCTTCTGAGTCCCGAGTACTACAAAGACTAGAGTGATGAAAATAAGGTGAGAGGTAGTGGTAGGGGGTTAGTTTGCCGACTTCAAAGGTTTATTACGGGGAAACCCAACGATTATGAAGTGAAAGGCTACATGACAACTAAGTGAAAATAAAATATTAAAACCTAAAAAATAGATGGTACTGTATACAAATTGTTATGTCTGGACTAAAGATGATGTGGATGAAATTATCTCTCTATCTGTTTTATGATTTACGGTGTTATTTTTTTCCAAATGGATGAATATGGATTCTGAGAGGAATCGTTTATCGTGGTTTGGTACAGTAGGTAATATAGAGGGGTTCTCAAAGTCAAAGGAATGGTTGTGAGCAATGGCATGTTCAGCTAGTTTAGACGTTGACGAATTACGCATGGAAATACTGTATTTATGTTGGTAAATCCGTTTTTTAAAATAATTTTTGGTTTCACCGATATAGCAACTGTTGCAATTAAGCGTGGAGCACTGGATACGATGAACTACATTACACTTGTCTAGGAGTGGTACTGGGTCCTTTAGTTTGGTATGCAGGTATTTTAATGTGTTGTTATTTTTTAATACGAGGCGTATGTGCGGGAAACTGGATGAGAAGGATTTTTTTATTATATTATTATAGATTTATAATCCATTTTTTATTAATATAAACAGACAGAAATAACTAATTTAATTTGGTTTCGAAACTTTGTATTTTACGAATTATTATTTTTTGCTGTGCCATGATTCAAAGATTTAAGGGTGGAATCAAAACACTAAAATTGATTATGTGTAGAGTGCTATACAAATAGGTAACATGAACTCGAAGATTTTCTGAGACTGAAAAACTTTTGTTTTTATCCTTCCTTAATATAAATAAAGAAAGATGCAGCAGTTTTATCGTTCACAGACTACAGGTTCAAAAAATAATTATTCATTGGTAGACGGTTTTGTTTTAAATGACATTAAGGCAACTTTCAGCTATAAACTTTTCCCGATGGGTTCGTAATTATTGTTTTCTATTTTTCCTGTTAACGTTTCAAGTAAATTATATTGAGTTTCTTAATCCACCTTTATCAGCAAGGTGTTTCAAAATACTGCACATAAAAGCTACCCCTCTACCCATGATTTCTTATCCTTAAAGAAGGTAATCCACAATGCTCTTGTTAAGAACAATTTTCACGATGAAAGTTATAAATTGTTCTGATTGATGCCGTTTTATGTTACCTTTTTAAATAATTTTAAGTTAAATAACTAATTTTTAATTATTTTAACTTCAGATTCGGACCAAGAACGGATGGTGGCCGAACTAAAAGATACCTTTTTGCTGAAAAAATAAGTGCGGGTCTTTGCCCCAAAAAATAGGGCAAAGACCCGCAGTGTGTGGCTTTGCCCTGATAAAAGGTTTTGCGGGAAAATACAACAAAAAGCATCTGTAAACTTTTGAATTAAAAATATATTTTATGAAATAACAGTACAAAAATACTTTTACTAAATACAGGGTAATTCTATATAAATATCAGTGGATAATGAACTGGGACAGGTCGATGGGACGAACGATATCATTTTGTGAAACCTAGCACTGTTGCTTTCTGTTGGTTTAGTTAATTTCATTACAACATCTTTATTATCAACAAATGCTTCTTCTTTCGTTTCAGAAAATTTTAAATTATCCCGAAGTTGTTTATAAAACACAACTTCATACAGACGTAACAATGGAACGAATTATTCTTTTTAACCTCGACTTTAACAAGAACGTAGTTCTTTACTGCTAGTAGAGAAGTTGCTGTCGCCTCATCTTCTGTGGATTCCTTATCTAAATCTGAAAGAAATGAGTCAAAATCCGAACTAGTGTTATGTAGGGAAATCGCACCTTCTGACTCAGAAGAGCTAGATTTAACACTGTTCTTTTAATTTTTTTTGGCAACACTTGCTTGCGTGATTTTCTCATTGACAGACGTTTAACTTTCTTACCTCTTAATGAACAAGGAATTCACCATTGAACACTAGGGTCAAGTCCTCGCACTTTTAGGACTGCGTGGACTTGCCCCTTTAAGAGCGCGGGGCTTTGCCCCATTTTCACTCTTCCAAAATCATGACTCCTCCAACAGTGTAAACAACTGTTAAGAAGTTATTTGAAACACAAACATGAAGCTTAACTAAGAGGCTAATAGCTGTAAGTTTGTCTTCAGAAATACCTCGAATTATCTTTGAAATAATTGACTTAAAAAAAGAAGAAATATTACATGAGAACAGAGAAAAATAAACTTACCGCATTTTCTCGGTCAACATTGAAGCTATTGCCGCCAATTTTGGCGTGCTATTGGGGGATACCAACAAAAACCAGGTGCCTAGTGGACAAAATGACAAGTGCGAAATTTCCCTCCAAAACCCTACTGCGTGTCTTTGCCCCGTGCGGGTATTTGCCCCCACCTACCCTACTTGGAATTCAACTATTATTATTATTAATGTTCATTTTAAATTATAAATTGAATTTCATAATATTTTGGACCTTCACACAAGACTGAAATGACAATCTGCTCAGCACTACTGACTTCTTCAGCACTAACTACGCAACCTATTTAAAAAGGCTCATTTATTTTACATTTTTAGACTTAAAGCATTGAGCTTTGGGCTCCACCTAACCATCAAATTCCTCTTGAAGCCAATCCAACATCATGAGTGCTACTTATATTTTGTCACAAATAATGTCATCCACAAAGATCTTGAATAATGTTCCATCTGTAGCCATTTTGGCCCAATCTAGATACTAGTCCATTCATAATAAACTCGAAAACCATTCAAACCCACTTATTTTCCTTTCCGCTTCCTCTCCTATTCTAGGCAACTGAAAAAAAAGATGGACTCAGGACCTTTTAGTTAGGTGTATTAGTTAAGTGCTACCAATAGGTAATTTATTTTCATTATTGTTCATGACATTATTATTTTATTATTTTAATTTCAGATTTATTAGAGTATTTCTTGTAAATACAATTTTAAACTTCTATAAATAAAAAGAAAATTCAATTTTGATGATACTAGTTTTTATTGTTTTGTTTTTTTTTTTTTCCTTTTTTCATCATTTATGTCTGTGGTAACAGTTAAATTAATCTTGTTCATTTCATATATTTATTATATAATCTAAGGGTTGCTTATGTTTAATTTCTATTAAGTTAATTTGAATTTTCTTTTCTTTTAGGTTCTTGATGATTCTCGAAAATGGTGGAAAGCAAGAAACAGTAGGGGTGAAGTTGCACACGTTCCTCATACGATAGTTACTATTTATCAACCCTCAGAATCCGAAGTTTTTGGTTCAAGAGGATATTATCCTTCACAGGTATTATTGCAAATTCAAATTCTTACAATTCTTCCTGTTGCTGTTTTGAGCCTTTTTGTCTATCATTGGTTAGTATTTCTTGAGCCTAATCACTGATTAGGTCCATGAAGAATCCATTCTCATTTCGTCTTCCATTCAACCGATTCAACTTACTTTTCTTTTAGAGCATTTTCAATAGATTTTATACCTTGACTTGCTGATGTTTTATGGCTAACCCAATCATGCCTTGTATTTCCAACTTTTGTTCTCATTGATCGTGTATCGTGTATTCTACCAATATCTAGCATCGTACTAGAAATTGGTAGTATACACCATTGGCCTGCCTCACTCAATTTAGACTTACCTGTTTGATCTTTGCATTATTTGTCATTATCGATTGTCCATATTCAAATTATCAATGTCCTGTATATAGTATCTGGCCATTTTCAGTGATTTAGATGATCATCCCCGGCAGCATGCTGGATATTTTGCTTTTAAATGGGTAGATGATCAAACCTCTACTTTTAGATTCACTTCTTAAATATATTTGTAATTATATTATTTTCTCATTCGTTAAGTTTGTTTTTAGCATCCCTAATTCTCCCTCTTTAGCTCTTCACGTCCCAACGTAACAAACTCGGGGACTAACTACACAATCAATGCCAGCAGCCTATCCAAGTGAATGAGCAACCATTATACTTTCAATATTGGGGTCAATTGGGTCAGTATTGGTCCCAAAATTTTGCAGATATAATCTATTTAGTTTGAAAATGTATAACATAGTTTGTTTGTTTTTTTGTGGAAAATGTACTTCTTCGTGGTTAAAGCGAAAAATATTTTTGGGAATGTTATTAGTGATCCGGTTTGGGAGGGGGGAGCTGCCAAAGTTCGAAAAATTGGTTTTTGCATCTGAGTCTAAAAGGACAAACCCTACTACCACCATTTAATACAGCTTGAGCCTCCCTTGTTATGACAATGTTACTGACTAAAGTTTTTTCCTCTCTTTTTATTTGAATCTGTGGCATGTATGGTTTCTCCAATAACTAATTTAAATTCAAGTATTTAGAAGATATATTCTTATTTATTTATCTTATTAGTGCTTCCCTTATTCTTTTAGAAATCAAATTTCATTATTAATAAGAAGATAATTAAAAGTAAAAAAGGTCCTTAAAGCTGAAGGTAAACAATACTATTCTTTACACTCAATCCAAAGAATTCTGTACAAAAAGAATGCTTTTGTTGTTATGTTAAGACTTGATTTAATGTACATGGCACATCCCTGTTTGTGACCAGAGTTGGGCATATTTAAATAAAAATATATTCATGATTATGACTAATAATCAAAAATGTGAATAATGATTGTAATCACCATTCTCAAATCATTCTTTAGCGCAGAATTATTATTCATGAATTGTATTAATCATTGGTTGTGGATTATTCATGAATATGATGTATTCAACAATCATGAATGACCATTATTCATTATTAAATGTTAGTCAGTAATCATGATTAAGAAGAATTCATTATTCATGATTACTCATTACTCATTAGTCATGATTAATAGGAATTCACTACTCATGATTACAGATCATTCATTAATCATGAATAATATAAATTCATTAATCATGATTACAAAAAAATCACAATTCTGAGTCTTACTAGTCATGAATGATGATTGAAAATTTGTTTGCTCTTTCTATTCTCGTCAATAGACCTTTACTAATACCCATTGGAATTAGGGTCTAATTCTTTACTTGTGACTTCAAATGCTGTTCAGTTGACTACACCCACACTTCGGACTTGTCCTTGCTCATTAGGACAACTTTTAATTCAGAAATGCATCCTCATCTTTTAAATTTTAATGAATAATGATTATGAATATATCATATTCATGATTGATGATTAGTGAATATTTGTTATTCATGATTGATAAATATTAGGTATTCGTGATTGATGAATATTATATTAATCCTAGCTCATGAATATATATTATTCATGAATAATGACTAACTGACTTTATCAGTATTCATTAATCATGAATAACTGAATACCAGTTATTCATTATTCATTTCAAATGAATACCATAAACACTCAATAATCATAAAAAATACTCCGCACTGATTATGAATAATTGTTATTCATTATTCATTTGTTTTACGATTACAATTATTCATATTCATTAATCATTATTCAGATTACAATTTGCCCAACTCTGTTTGTGACTATCACATTTTCGTCATCACACCTAACTTGAAGTTTTCCATCAAATAAAAATACCAAATTTATTAGAGGAAACCATGTGTTATCAAATTATAATTCAAATTGAGTTAACCAAATGACAAATACTAGAAACTACTAAATGCAGGGGAGCTGAAGGCAATTAATGAGATTTGGTCAGCTTACAAGCTGAAATAGAGTAATCTTGCTCCCTTCTCGGGGACATCAGACAGTAATGAAAGTTTGGCTGGGCCAAAGTTAAATTATTAACCGACTTAGAACGAAAGAGGAGGTTACTTAATTCGATACGTAAGGTCAATGTACCAGTAATAGACACTTTAAGAAACATTTTCAGCATTTTTGCTATCTATTCCAATTGTATCCATTGGGAATTTCCGAAAATTGTTTTAGGTGATAGCAAATTTACTCTGCTCTTGAATTCAGTGTATCACATGACAAAATTATATAGCTTTTTATTAATATATTTAATAATTCTAATACCTGACTTGGCATCAGTAATAGAAACTTAAAATTTTCAAAAATCTAGTATTAGACACATCTTTGTACTAGTAACAGACATTGTGGGTTTTACTGGAAAAAATAGGCAAAATATGCATTACAATGAAAAATTTTAATAAATTTTATTTCTAAACAATACTTATGAATAATACGTAAAATTTAAAAAATTGATAGAATGAAATAAATATATTTTAATAAAAGAATAAAAACCAAAACAAACTTAGTAACATTAGTAACATAGTAAGTGGATTCACCATTCTGCTACAACAGATATCGGAAATTGATATCTCTGTCCAAAGTTGAGCGGGCTAGGCAGTATTTTTATAATATCAGAGTGAAAAATTTTGATATTATCATTAGAATGTTGGATAAAAACTTTTCTCATTCTGTTATAAGGATTGTACATAACAGCCTTATAATTTTCAATTCTATTAAAATTGTTTCATTCTTTTCCATTTTCCTCTCACTAATGCAACGACAAAATCTCCTTTGCTGGCCCCTCCTCTGCTGTTTGAAATGTTATATAATTTTGTTCAATTGAAATAAATTCAGCCATATAGTAAATAATATTAAAATATAGTAAAAAGCAGCCATTTGTCATTCTATTTTCCATTAATATCTGCTAAAAACCGATTCAAAATCATTATACCATTATGGTGCTGCTTTTAATAAGTATAGTATGTGTCAGGCAGTACTTGAATGAGATGGCCAAACAAACTCACCTTCTAGGCCAACCTGCCCCACACAGGGGGTTAATTGGCATACTCTGGCTTGATGAATTCTTCAAGTTTCTATGATCATAGTGTTAAATATTATGAGTTAAAAAAATACTTGAAGTACTCTAATACTTACAGTTTACAATGGTATAAACCCTATTGGGATTATATTTACAGGAATGAGTCAACAATCAAAAACTGTTGCCAACCAACCCTGCTCTCTCCTATACTACACTTATTTTGTATGCTACATTTTATCTTATTAACTTCATTATCTAATATAATTAATTTTGTTTACTGTTTCATATACTTATGATATTTGTTTATAAAATTTCTTTGATTGGTTGTTTTTCTCATTTAGTCCTGATGATGACCTAAAATTTGGGTTCCGACTTCGGCTAAAATATAAAATATGTAAATCTCACATATTTGTGCTACTTATTTTGACCGCACCCCCAACCATTTCCTGTTCAACGATATTATTCTTAGTACTTCGCTATTAAATTTAGTCAAAAATTCATCGAAAGGAATTACGAACATAATTGACTCAACCAAGAAATATTTTTGAATTAAATCAGTAGTGTAGTATCGAGAATAATAATATCCATCGTAATAATAAATTAACCATAAAATGAGTCCCAAACCCTGTTGCTTTTATCCTAGTGGGCCAATCTTTTTGATATCGATCAATTTTATGGCTGCCCCTTTTTTGCTGCAGGGACTTCTATCCAATGATGTTTAATCACTACTTTTCCGATGGATTTAAATAAAGAAATATTAACAGTCCCTACTAGAGTAGTATATAATATCGCCATAGTTTTCAGAAGAATATTCAAGCTATCAATATTCCAAAATTACTTTCCAATTTATTATAGGTCATATAACCATCATCATCGATTCTCCATTAAAGATATCTTGTCGAAAAACGGCCAAAATCTCGACTGTTCAGTGACATACCTACTTCATCTTGGAATACCCGGATTTATGTACCTTTAACTCAACACCTTTCAGAACACAAATGATGTATGTAAATGACATGTACTGATGTTATATTTAGCATAGGAAAAATATTGTCATTGTGGAAAAACATTTTATGCATTCCCTTTCCAATGGAACATTGATCTTTTTTTAAAAAAAAATCCATTTATAATAACAGAAGGTAGGGTTTTGAAAGTTGTATAATACACTCACAGCTTTTCCACTTTTCTGTGTGTATTCATAACATTGAAAAGGTGACTGTTAATATAACTATAATAAAAAGGCCCGGGAAAGACGAACATGGTAGAGTACAAACAAATTTAGAATTTTTTTTTTTAAACCAACGCATCTTTTCTATATTTGTTATCTTCTCCAACTAAAAAGTATGAAATAAAAAACATTTTATAAAAAAAAAAAAAATTAAACCGACTTTGAAACCTATGAACCAGTAAAAATAAATGCACTGAAAAGTATGAAATAATTACCGTCTGATTTTTTATGAATACACAGCAAAATTGAATATGGTATAAAAAGCGGGAAAATGCAATAAGACGAATAATTTTAATTTGATTTGTACAAATACACACTAATTGTTAATAAAAATTATTAAATTAAAATATTAAATACTATACTATGTTCAATACAACACAATCTTTTCGGAGGCGGCACAAAATTTAACATTTTTATCACTAGACATTATGAAAATCTTAAAAGGATCTTCTCTTCCCATCTATTGATTTCAATGCCTACTACTGACATTGTATCAGTAACATGACAGTTCCGTTGTGCGCCGCCTCCAAAAAGATTGTGTTGTATTGAACATAGTATTTAATAATTAATCTAATCTTAGTTCGTGGCTGACCACCATTTTAAATTATTTTTAAATAATTAATTTTTTGAAGAGAAAAGATTTGGCTCCGCCGGGAGTCGAACCCGGGTCTCCTGCGTTACATGCGAGGATGCTAACCACTACACCACAGAGCTCGGCTCAAGGCAGAGCAAATCTTAGTGAATATAGATATCAGTGAAGAGGAAGGATTTGCTCTGCCTTGAGCCGAGCTCTGTGGTGTAGTGGTTAGCATCCTCGCATTTAACGCAGGAGACCCGGGTTCGACTCCTGGCGGAGCCAAATCTTTTCTCTTCAAAAAATAAATTATAGTATTTAATATTTTAATTTAATAATTTTTATTACCAATTAGTGTGTATCTGTACAAATCAAAATAAAATTATTCGTATTATTGCATTTTTCCACTTTTTATACCATTTTCAATTTTTCTGTGCATTCATAAAAATCAGAAGGTAATTAGTTCATACTTTTCAGTGCATTTATTTTTACTGGTTCCTAGGTTTCAAAGTAAGTTTGATTTTTTTTATAAAATGTTTTTTTTATAATATGATATTTATATTTAGTACTAATACAACAGATATAGCTATAGGCTATAGCAATGATGTTATTTCATTCAAGTAACTATTTAATTGGTGTATGTTGTGAGGAGGATCGAGGAGGTCGTTCAAGTAGTGGAGGGATTCCTGCTCCTCCACCTGCACCTGCGAATCTTGTACAACCTGCACCAGCTGAATGGGTACGAAAAGAAAGACTTGGTAAGATGGGGGAGTTCAGATACTTTTAAACATCGATATTTGTTGTTGCTTGCAGCCTGTTTGTTTTATTATTCTAAGAATCCAGTTTATTTTTGTTGTATATTAATTAAATTCTGCTAAGTTGTAAAGATATTGTGTATTTTATGTTAATATCATTTCCTAATTTATAAAACATGATCACTTTTTTAATTTTAAATATTTTATTGCCATATTAAATTTTTATTAAACAAAAAAACGTTAAGAAAAGAGTTTCAAAATAAAAAAGTGATTATTAATTTTGTACATGTTATTTTAATGTGCTTCTGTTTTTGTAATTTATGAATGTTTACTTAAAGCAATGTTGTTGTGTTGGTCATAAATTTTATGTAAACTTTTTGTATTGTTAAGTGCAATTTTGACTGTCTGTTCTATCCAAAATCTTTAAATTTATATGTAATGTATAATTTAATGTTATACCCCATAAATTTTACATCACATTTTATTTTATTGTTTTTTAATTACTTTATATTCTTTCAAAGTTGTGTAATTTTTATTGGATAATTGACATTGTTGTTTTGTTTTGTTAGCTTTCATTAATTATGAGTGTCCATTTTATTTACTGGCTTTAATATTTATATATGTATTTTTTAAACTATACTTTTTTTTTGTAATTTGGCAGCAGCTTTTTTTAGTCGACGTTGCGTAGATTGTTTTTGTTGATCATAAATATTATTGAGTTATAATGCGGTATCAAAGTTAATGCACCTAAAAAAATGTATATCCACTCACAGGTTGTTAATGTAATATATTTTCAAAAATAATTACTGTATACAATTTTTATTTAACTTGTATGAAATGTAGGTTTGTGAATGTGTACTCCTGCGCGTGTCTCAGTTTCTGTGTGATTTATCGTACAGCATTTATTTCTTATAAGTATGAATCATTTATTTTTTTATTTTTGAAAATTTTATAAAAAAATATGTGTATAGTGCATTACCTCATTACTTAATTAAATGAAGTACTTGAAATTTTCGGTTTATTTAATCTGTTTAAGAGACATAAAATTAATGTGTTTTTTAGAGTATATATATATATATATATATATATATATATATATATATATATATATATATATATATATATATACTTTTTATTTTAATTCTCATTATTATGAATTCAATATTTTTACTTTGCATTTTATTTTATTAAATTAATATATATAAATAAATATAAATATAAATATATATATATATATATATATATATATATATATATATATAAATATAAATATAAATATATATATATATATATATATATATATATATATATATATATATATATATATAATGAAATAATAATTTAAACAGTAAATAATGATAAATAAATTAGCTTATTGGTCCTATAATAAAGTAAAAAGATTCATATATTACTCCTCCAATAACAAAAGCATATTGTTCTCAATACATATATATTAATTGGGTAGCGGTTTATAGTCTGTCAATATATTTGTGACAACATATTAACACTTGAATGATTTTTTCAATATTGTTAATTTGTCATCGACATATTTCAATATGTATTCAAGAAGGTATCGTAAAATTTTGAATTTTTCCCTAAGCTTCTTAGTTTAGTATGAACAAACTAGTTACTTCTTTTCTAAGAAATTTTCCCTATCTATTATTCTAGTAAATGGATTTAATGATGGTTTTTTAACCACTGAAGGCATGTGAGAATAATGTAATTGTAGGTGTGATGGTAATTTACTTCAGGCGTGAGGCTATACAGCAGGTGTCTCTCATCAATCTTTCCCCCTTGCTTTTACAATCATTTCAATTTTCTAATTTGTAACAGTTTCCTATTTTTCTTTTTGATAAAGACTTTAGACTTGCCATTGGTAGAGTAAAAAATATTTTTTTTTTATTTTTATCAATAATTATTATATAATAGATAAATTATAAAAGATAAACCGGACATACTCTGGGACTTCGGGCAGTTAAGTACACAAATGAATATGAAAAACTTAGGCGTCTTATAACACAAGGTTTATAGTCAGATTGCTACCCACTTTTCTGCAGACAGAGCGGAAGGGGCAAGGACCTTGCTATCCATATAAATGAGGACAGAGCAATGGGGCATGGAGGTCAGAGCCCTAATTTGAGCAGATAAAGCAGTTATTGGGTTAACTTACTTGATTTTTTATATTTTGATAGCGTGGACCTTTAATATTTCTTAATGATTCTCTGTTGTTTTTTTTATTTATTTTTTTTTTTTGGAGGAATGTATAGATTATGAATCTTAAGATAATATTCAAATTTTACTAGCTATTTTATTATAATTTGTTCACTCTCCTAGGATATATAACATTGTACTTGACCATGACAATGACAAACCTACATATTTCTGGAGTGGCTTAAGAATAACTTAAAATGATAATAAACATATAATGAGTGTTTTTCCTTTAATAAAAGATGAAGACTTAATATCTATTAATATTGAAACATAGCTGCATTATTTCAGGAAGGTGTTGGGCTTATGATAATAACAGTTGATCTTATTAGCCCTTTTATAATTACCTTACCAATCACATTATAAAAATCTATATTTCATAATTTTAACTAACCCATTTTTGCCCAGTTTTCCAATATAGGAAAATATAAATGCATACACAATCCTGCTCCTCACTCCTCTTGGGCAAAAAAGGGTTAAAACTCTTTTTTAAATAAAATTTTAGTTTCTCATATTTTGAAACTGATTGATATCATTTATTCTTGTACTGAGGATACTAGCTTTATTTATTTATTTTTTATACTAACAGATTGTTATGGTTATTGTATAGCTATTAATGTTAATTTCCAAAGTTTATCTTTGTTGATTTGTATACTTCCGATAAGTATAAAACGGAATATTTCAGGAATAGTATAATTAAACCTTTATGGATGTATTCCTTAACCAGTATTACAGTGTAAATATTGAAATATTATGATGAGCTCTAAGATGTACATACTACTATGGTTTTTTCATCACTATTAGTGTGGATGTCAGTGCATTTATAAGTGCACTTTTTTATTGTTGTTTTTTTTTTTTTTTTTTTTTTTTTTTTTTTGTCATTTATTATTATTCATTCTTTATTTTATTACACTTTTATTATTATTTTTTTTTCTGGTTTTGGAAGATTGCCTGTCTTTTTTTCTTTTTTACTTCCCAGTAGTCATTGATGTTTCTGTTATTTCAATACATTGTTCTGTTATTAAAAAATTATAATTATGTTATATTACTTAACTGGAAATAATTGATCTGATAAATTTATTTTTTAATCCTTTTTATGTCATAATATATAATGAATATTTAATCATTTCTTAATGAATTGTTTTATAATCTTCGTTTTCTCCTAAATTTGTTTTAATTTAGGACCTTGGGCTTGCAATCCTACTTCCTAACCCATCCTCATAAAAAAAAAAAAAAAAAAAAAAAATATCAGAGGTACTTTATTCTGATTAATTGATAAATAGACAATTTTATGCAATTGTGGGAGTGTATGGGCTTATAAACGCATATTATTTTGATTAACGGCACAGGAAGGTGCAGTTGATAATGAACTAAATTGTTGGTAGTAAAGAGAAAAGATTGGCCTTGGCCAGGAGTCGAACCCGGGTCTCCCGCAGAACATGTTTGTACGCTGCCACTTCCCCACCGAGGCTGACGTCCAAATCAAGTCAATATATATATATATATATATATATATATATACACATGTTATAATAATAATATATATACATATTATAATTATATATTAATTTAATTATTTTATTGTGGGTAATCACATTTTATAATATTTCAATAGTTTTAAATATTTTATTTTCAAAGAGAAAAGATTGGCATTGTACTGTGCATGGTACATGGAAGAATAGTGTGTTAACCCACAAGAAAATAGTTTGTGTGTGTGTGTATATATATATATATATATATATATCCTCTACTGTTGTTTGGATCTACAATTTTTATTCTTTAAAGGTCTATGATTTATTTTTATTATCTTGGCTTATTTTGTTTAACACTGATATCTGTATTTCCATAGAGCAGCCGTTATTGCACCCAACCATGGTTACACCTCTAGAAGTCTAAGTGATACTCTATCGATTTATTACCTCTTTTTGTTGATTTCCTACCCAAACATCACCCGCCAATATTCTTTGAAAAAAGGATTTAGTAACCGAAGGACAAACTATGGATGAGTAGGAAACAGAAATAGAGTGGAGGATTGGGGACAGCCTTTACTAGGTTTGACCATATGTAGTTTCTTTAACAATCACTATTACTGTAAAATTCTTAATGCTTTACAACGTAGAATTATTAAATAATAATCAATAATAAACTAATTTTAAACATAGGGATAATTTCCAGCCTATGGGTTTAAGAGAGCTCTTTTTAATTTTTTTTTTCACTTATATTTTATTCACAATTAAAAACAAAAACATTCAGGTTTGAAACTTCTCATTTTCTGTTCTAAGTTTACACAATCTGTAAATTTCCATTAAGGAATTAATGATTATTAGAAATCAATGAAATATCTCAAATCTAAGAAATTATAATTATCTCAGCAATTAATACTTAATAAATTATATTTTACTTACTGTTTAAATTAGACATTGCAATGACGATTGCAAATATAATTAAGATATTAAATGTGAAAGTCTTCTTTATCTTAGAATTTTGTTACTTCATTCATTTTGATTCACAATTAGTATACTCAACTTGGAGGACCACAATTTTATACCATCTGTAAACATAAAAAAATATACAAGTTTTAATTAACATTCAATGCAGTCTTCTATAACTGAGTAATGATAATCATCTCTGTAATTAACAATCAATAAACCAATTTGACTTACAGACATAACAAGTTTAACATGAAAAATACCCATTACAAAAAGGTAATTGCAACGTTGGGATTTGCAAGTAATTGCAGATTTTCCTCAAACATGTTAATCTCATTCACATTTGAAAAATAAATATAGAAACCACTGTCTCTCGAGGCTTTTCCTCATTTCTGAATCCAATTCAGCGTCATCTGTAAACATAAACAAACAAGTAATTATAAGCTAATAATGAGATTGTTATCTATTATTTTTATAATGCATTGTAGAAATAACAGATAACAATCATCTCACAGATAGACAGTAACAATCCAAATTTTACTTCTATAGTTATACTTGAAATATTAAAATTTATTTAATTAGTAATTAAACATTTATCATAATTGTATATTGATGATCATGCTTCAACTAGGGTAAATTCCCCAGACAGCGAGGGGTGATCATCCCCCATAAGTGCAATGACACATAACACCAGCTCCCTCCAATTAATTGTTGGTTCCAAGGAATATAGATCAAATAAAGCAATCCACATTTCCATTATCAGCTCCAGTTTCTACCTGGGGCGAATCCAGCCGGTTTTAAAGGGGTGGGCTTCAGTCCCAATGAGGGGCTGCAGCCCCCATAGCCCTTCCCATCAGCTCTTTTACCTTTGTGTTCCTTTCCTACAACTAACATTCTACTTGTTCTGCAGATTATTTGTTCTTTGCGTTACTTCCTTACTTTTAGTAAAGTCAAATTCTATCTTTAAATGACAATAAATTTTCCAAAGTGTGGGGTTGCAGCCCCCAAAGCCCTCCCCCTAGATCCACCAATGAGTTAAGCATTGGTTTTGATAGATAATACGATTATTATTCCACTGATACCATCATATACAATGATATCACCCTTTACGATCCAGTCAACATGTCAATAGTTATAACAGATTAGATGAAAAATCATATTTTACTGCTGAATGATATCACAACTAACAAAATTATTATTAGTTCAGATGTAAGTGGATCAGATATAAGTGGATATCGGATTTTCATATTGGTAAAGGGCCAAATATGTACATATGCATATTTTCAAAAGTCTATAACCGTAAATAAAACATATTTTGTACTACTTCTGAAGAGTAGCTCATGGGCATGACCTGTTTTGAGATGTGATGTGACCGTGGTGTTATCAAACTCCCATAGCGTTTTTTTGTTGTTGTTTTTTTTAGTTAAAAGGGGCCTTGATTAGCTTTAATAGATCCCAGCTTTCGACTCCCGCTCGCTCTTCAGAGATACGTAAACCCCTAAAAGGGTCCTTTTCAGCAGAGATTGGGCCTTACTGAGCTGCACGAGACCCACTGTTCATAAATAGTACCAAGAGATAGAAACACTTTATTCAGAATAGGAACGCTGTCCAACTACATTGGGTTATTGGTACACAGCATAATTTCATCATATCTTAGACTATTTGTAAATAATAATATTCATGCTTACATATATAAAAGTACATCGTAATATTGTAACACTTCTGTGGTTTAACAAATATTTATTAAAGAAAATATAACATCAATGCCAAACGAATTATAACAACATAAATATTCGAGAAGGTTACAAAAATTATATCTTTATAGCACACAAATCATATGGCTTGAGCTTCAAAGTCAAGACAATGACTAGGACTAACTGATTCAGTCACTCGGTCCTTATATATCGTCGTAAAAGGACTGGTCTGGAATGTTCCAGACCCCCCTGGAATCATCCAGGCCTTGAACTCCAACAATCTAGTCACAAACACGTGCTCTGACGGTCCGCTCCAACCAGTTTGTTCCAACAAAAGGTTTAGGATTTTAAACCATATGTTTTTTTTTCTTTATTTAACGTTACACTGCCCCCTCCTTAGAGACATTCCTCTAAGTTCAGGATGTTTTCTTTTCCACAAGGGTTTCCTCTCTATAACGCAAGGTCTATCCCGTAATCCGCTGCGCCTGTTCTTCATCGTGGCTCCCTGCATATGGCGCCAAACGATTGTAATGGACGATCATAGGCCTTCCCTTGGGATACTTGAAAACCCTATAGAGCACATCGTTTATGCGCTTCTTTACCACGTAGGGTCCCTCCCAGTCCTTCTGCAACTTTGGGGAGAATCCTCGCTTTCTTCTCGGGTTATAGAGCCTAACGAGGTCTCCTTCTTTGTACCTGCCCTGATCCGCTCTACTTTCATAGTGTCTCTTCATCCGGTCGCTGGCGAGGCGAAGGTTCTTCCGAACTAGCTCATGCGTGTATTCTAGTCTCTTCTGGAGTCCGGATACTTAGTCTTGCCTAGATACATCCACCCCAGGTTTGCAGCCAAAAATGAGGTCACAGGGTAACCTCATCTCTCGACCAAAGAGAACTCTCATAGGTGTCTGTCCAGTTAACTGCAGAGTGGTAGGCCATGAGGAAGTATAGGATCTGATGGGCCTCTCGTTGATGATCAGAGGTTACCTTGGAAAGTTACTTTATGAGGGTTTGATTCATCCATTCTACCATTCCGTCAGACTGTGGATGGATGGCCGTAGCCCTGGTTTTTCGAATCCCATGTCTCTTGCAGACTTCTTGGAATAAGGTGCTCTCGAAGTTCCTCCCCTGACTTGAATGTAGTTCAATTAGTACTCCGAAACGGGTGATGAACTCCTTCACCAGAACGTCAGCCAAGGTAGCAGCCTCTTGGTTGGGGACGGCATATGCTTCCACCTACTTGGAAAAGCAGTCCACGATCGTACGTCACAAAGACGTACTTATTCCCAGCGTCACTCTCTGGAAATGGTTCTAATATGTCCAAGGCTACCCTCTAGATGACACTTCTTTTCGTTTTGTGTCAAATTGGCCGCTTTTAATCTCTCGAAGACCTCTTCAAGATTCGATAGGTGTTCCTCAAATGTATGGTATACGGTAAGCCTCTTAGAATGTTCTCCATCATGCGTCCAAAGGTTGCATGAGCGTTGCAGAGGCCGAACGGTAAAACCGTGAACTGCCATAGTCCCGACCCAGTCTTTTTCTTGTCAGCAGGGTCCATCTCTACTTGCCAGTATCCACTTTTTTGGTCCAGAGTTAAAAACAGTCTGGATCCTGCTGTCATCGAACCTTGGCAAAGGGTAGCTGTCCTTCTGCGTCACGTCGTTAAGCTTTCGGTAATCTACACAGAAGCGGGTCCTTCCATCCTTCCCCATAGCCCATGGACTATTCGACGGCTCCACCACTCCATCTTTTGAAGAGCGTTCTCAGCCTCATCCTTCTTGACTTGGGAAAGTCGCCGCGCAGCTTGACGTGCATCGCCAGTATCGATCTTATCCATGCTTGTTCTATCTGGCTTACCGGATTTCGAGCCAAAGACAGGGCGATAGCGATTCACAAGGTCTCTCACATTCTCCTTTTCCTTTCGTGATAGTGACGGGTCAAGGCCTTCTAACATCCTTCTGAGATTTTCAGTTGTTTGCTCCTTACTCGTAGAAGCCTGAAGTATCATGGAGGTCACAGGCTCTAAACTTCCCACCTGTGTGCCCTTCTTGATAGAAACTGAGTGTCATTAAATTACAAATAGGAATAGGAACTTTCTTGGAGGGTGTGACGAGCGCCTTGCCAACAAGAACGTCTTTCCCAACCTCCTGGCCATGATTTCTAGGCTCTAGTAAAACGGGATGATTCGGCTGATCCGTGTGGGTTGAAGTGTTGAGACGAGCAGCTACGATGTTCCACATCTTCACCTAATGTGACTTCTAAGCTGACCAATTCTCTACTATGCATGAACCGTTCCTCCACATTGACGTTAATGACTTGCAGTTTTAGGTCTATTTGGAAACCACATGTGTTTATTATGTCCATGCCGATAATCACTTCTTCTTCTATATCAGCCAGTAGAGTTGCATGCGAGACACGGTTTGAACCCACCAACTGTATCTTTACCTCTCCTTCCCCGAATACTTTCGCTACATCTCCTGTAGCGGTCCTCAGTCGCCACCGGGAGGGCGACAGCCTAGTCTCGCCAACAACCTTCGGGGAGACGATAGCTTTTGTAGCACCGGTGTCTACCAACATGGCGTATCTGGTGCCGTCCACATATGAACTATTGGCTCTGTGCCCCAAAGAGGCTACCACAAGTGGAGGGTCTTGAAGACGTCGTTGGGTCGACCCGTCTTTGTTTCCCTGGGGTTTAGGTGTGTCAGTAGCGGCCCGCTTCTTATAGGCACTCCTGACGTGTCCGAGTTTTCCGCACCCCCAACACCGTACTGTTCTCTTTCTCCGAGAATCGAGAACCACTCTTAAAATCACCACTCTAAAACCACCTCTTCCAGGTTATGTTATCGATTCCTGTTGACACTCGCTGCTGTTCAATGCCCGGACCCTTGCATGGCTGCGAGAAGCCTCCATAGCAGCTTCATACTCCAACGCACTAGAGGGGGCATCCACAAGCAATTTAGGGCGTGCAAGCTGCACCGCTCTCTGATGTTCTCAGTCTCGCAGACCATCTACAAAAGCTTGGACTGCTAAACACTCCAAAAAAACTCTCTGGGGCTTTTGGATAAGCCATTCTTTCAACGTCAGCCTCGAACTCTTGAATAGTCTCGGCTGGCTTTTCTTGTTCTTCAGCTGGAACTGGTATACCTGTTCTAGGTGGGCGTGGCCAAATAGCATTTCAAGCCGGCCTACAAATAAGTCAAAATCATAAGGGTCGTTCGCGTTGAGGGTCTGGAGGACATCCAGAGCTTCGCTTCGGAGGGCTACTGTTAGGGCAACAGCCTTATCTCTCGGGGACCACCCATTTGCACAAGCCGCTGCGTTAGACTGTTTAAGATAATTCGACCAAGACGAATTACCATCAAACGTCGGGGGCTTTATCCTGGCTCGGCTCTCAGTGGCGAGGGGTTCAAGTCTTTCCTCATCTTTTGACGGCTGTGGGCAGAGCTGCTCCTTGACGAACGCCTGGGCCCCTTTTTCCAGAGTCCTTTTTAGTCTCTCAACCTCCTCTTCTAAAGCAACGGCCCTCGCTTCTTGTTGGACTAACTTCTCATTCATCTCAGCCGACTGTCTGGCCACCTTTTCATTCATTTCACATAAAAGGTTATTCAACCTGTTATCTCGGCTGACTGACTGGCAAACTTGTCGTTAATAGCATTAACATCGACACACACTAGATAAGGTTGTAAACATTTCATTTTATATCAGCTGATTGGCTGGTCAATTTGTCATTTATTTCGCAAGACATGCTGGTCAATTTGTCATTTAATTCACCAGAAAGTTTAGTCATTTTATCATTTAATTCAGCCGACAAAGGCTAGTGAATATTTCATTTATGTCCGCCGACATAGCCTTCAAAAAACTTTCCTTAAACTCCAGTGTTTCAGGATCTACGCCTTGACTCAGGTAATACTCAAGTAACCGGGCCAGTAAGATCACTTTTGTACCCGTAGTGTCTAAGTCAAGCTTTTCTAATTCTCTCCTCAGCTCCGCTACTTTAAATTCTCCAATTCGTTTACCTGGCATTTTCTTCTTCTTTATACCCCACACCTGACACCAGTTGTAATACTTCTAAGGGTTAACTAATATTTATTAACGAAAATATAACAATATCAATGCCAAACGAATTATAACAACATAAATATTCGAGCAGGTTACTATAAAAATTATAGCTTTATAGCACACAAATCATATGGCTTGAGCTTCACAAATAGGACAAAGACTGAGACTAACTAGTTCAGTCACTCGGTCCTTATATATAGTCGCTAGTTGTTTCAACAAAAGGTTTGGGATTTTAAACCATATGTTTTTTCTTTATTTAACGATTTAACGTTACAATATTTTTTTTATTATTATCATTTTTTTAATTTTAATTTTCTTCCTTTTTCTCTTTTACTCCTTTCCTTGATTACTCATATATCAATTACCATGCAACAACAACAAAAACAAAAAACCCAATCAGTACATACACCAAATAAAATCAGAAAAAATAAATTAAAATTTAACAAATAATTTAATAAATAAAAAGTATAACACATGAAATAAATAAAATATATACATAGATGCCCCCTCAACAGACTTTGGTCTAGCAACTACCATATATGTGGTGATGTATTATTCCCAGGGAGTCCAGGACTACAGTTTCTGCCAACCTTGCTACGTCCTTTATGTCGACACCAAGATCCTCCATGAAATTCCTGGTTGACCTAGGTATAGTTCCGTGGGCTTCGAACCTAATGCCTCTCACGTAGAACTCTCTCTCGCCGAACCTCCGCCGAAAGAAAAGTTATGCACTTATCATACATGTTCTTCTTTTCCTCCTCAACCCTACACGCCTGATTGAGGTCATTAGATTCACTCACTTTAGTTTTAATCAAAATGAATTTCGAGACATAGAATGTGAATAAAGGTAGAATTCCCTTTCACGCTATACCGCATTAATTAAAACATATCGCGCCAGAGAGCCGAAAACGAATCTATCCACTAACGTATTATATATAATGAAACATTTCAAATTTTTTAATGAAATGAGCACCACGAATGCGCCAATGGACGCGGCGCTTTAACCATTTCCAAGTCAATTGTAACCTTTTTCAGGCCTGAATAAATTGCAAAATATTTGATTTACATTTTTATTTAAAAATACACTATTATATTGATTTTTTTTTTTTTTTTTATTGAAGGGTGTAAGGGTGTTTTATATCGATTTATCTATTGTCCATTGAGTTTTCGAAATTATTTTTGAAATTTGCATAACGTGGATTACTTCGAATTAATACTATGGTTGAAATGTACTCTCTGTATGTGTGTCATGGCGTTTCTATTGTAAGTATAGAAGTTTGGTGCAATATAGTGTTCTTTTTTGTGTGAAGTTTTCATAGACGCTGATTCCTAATTGAATATCAGATTTGATCTCACATGCACAATCGAATTAATGTTACTGTTACATTTGCATTTTTTCTTAATAGTTATTTCGGTTTCCGAAGATGCTGAAATCAAATTCTCTATTGGATTTAGTTTGCGCATGCGCATTTCGAGTTGTTGTTAAAAATGAAATTTAATTCGATACAAGGGTCGTTCAATTAGGTTTCTAGGACGTTAAATCCAAATTTAATGTAGGATTTTCGATCACTCGCGCGTATTTCGAATTATATTGATACCATGTATCGAATAATTTAAACTTTTTGGATTCCAGCGATAAAACCGAATACATTCAAAGTTACTGAATCGATATATGTTTGCTCCCCCTCAAAAAATTCGAAATAGATACATGAATTAATACCATGCATGGTATCAATAAAATTTGAAATAACGCATGAGCAATCCTTGATCCTTGAAAACCGAATTAACGACCTTCATTACAAAGAAAACTTAAAAATTAACAGTAAATCAACCCCCTCTCACCTCCCCTAAAGGTTGCTTGGCCCACTTTAATTTTGGGATGACTGCGGATTTCGCATCTTGCTACTAATACGAAGTTAAAGCCAGCAATATTTTATGGAGGTATGAATTTTGGTCCGTATTTTTTCTAATTTCCTGTATTGAAAGTGTAAACAAATATTATTCAAAACATATTCTACTTGTTTATAAGCAACGTTCTTCGTTTTGTTATATGGGGAATATGTGTATGCAGAAATGATTTTCAATTCTTTGCTTTAAATTTTATTTTGGATTATATATTGAAATTAAATTTAATGTTTCGATCTATTAGCCTTAACATGTGAAACTTTTTAAAAATTTTTTTAGTAATCCAGTTGGTTTTATTTATTTTCAATTATTGCAGAGATGTATAATATTTGGTTTTTTTTTTGCATTAAGATTTTATAAAAATCCTATTTCTTCTTCTTCTTATTTCATGTTGCCACCAATGCGGGGGCATAGGGCCGAAGCAAATTTTCGCCATCTATCCCGGTCCCGGCTGAGATTCTTGACCTCCTGTCAAGACTTTCCAGCCAGTCTGCATTCCTCTTCCACATTCCTCCGCGCCTCGGTCGCCCTCGTTTCCTTGAACCTTGGGGATTCGAATCCAGCGCCGTCTTTTCTATGGCCCCATCTAATTTTCGGAGCGTTGGACCGATCCACCTCCATTTCTTTTTTGTATCTCTTCCTCTATAGGCTGCTGTCTGGCTATGCTCCATAGTTTTCAACCCTATCCTGCCATCATACGTCTTAGGCATCGGTTGATGAAAACTTGGAGCTTCTTCATGATTTTAACCTTGCTTTTCCTGATTAGATGTATAATAATTAATTTATTTTAAAATAAAAAGGAAAACAAATAATCGAAATGTAATTCAAAGAGAAGAGCTGGAACAAAAACGATATAAAACCGAATGAATGGACTATAAAGTAGTGCTCTCTAGTAGCCAGGCGCTCAAACTAAATTTTTAATTTGTTTTTTTGGGTCCTCCCCTATGGGGTTTCTTGGGCCAGGGGTGAGGGTGGGGGCTTGAATTTCCCCTGACTCCGGATTTTGAACTGGCTATCTTCGGGTTCCCAATCATATGTCGGTTGTCAGAGGCAACGCATATTTCCTAACACGTTTGCCCACTCGGCCATCCCGCCACTTATATGTTGGTTATATTGTTTCAACCAATTAGAGGACGGAACGCTTCTCTCTAGAATTAGCCGTAATAGGCGGCCGCAAGCGACGGTGCTGCTTCTTTACAGGAACTAGAGAAACGGGGATAGAAGCCGGGCCATTACCTGGAATTCATAGGGTTTTTGGCGTTTTTAATTTATTTTTTCATAATTAAAACCCGATTGAGAAAACAATTATTTGAAAAATGTCTAATAGGTATTGCTCGGTCCCTCAGTGTTCAATTAGAAAATCAAAATACGTGTCATTCCATTTATTTCCAAAAAATAAAAAGCTTCTTAAAGAGTGGATTGTAAAATTAAGAATAGATAAGCCTATTTCGAAACATATGACGATATGTAGTCTTCATTTTAAAGAAAGTGACTATATTTATCCAGGTAAATATTAGTATTTGACATTTTATTATTCCAAAATGCTAGTTTTATGCAAATAACATTGGGACCATAGTGTCATAGATTTGTTTTTCTTTTTTAATTTTCCCCGTTTTTGTATTACATCCGTAGTGCTTAATTGCTCCAAGTTTTCAATGAGATGCCTGAAAGTTTTGACAAATAAATAAATAATATGACAAAGAAACTAAGCTGTCATGAAAATGACAGCTGCCATAACAATGATTGTATGAATAGGTAATTAATGTTATTTTACTAACCGAAAAAGTAGAGTAAAGTGTATAATGATGTGTTTGCATTTACTAGAACTACCAGCTTTACACGAAAATTGCTTATTATTATTAATAAATTTGATTTCCACTTTTATTTGATGGAGCAGTCCTTTAAGATCGCTTGTTTGAATTGAAAATAAAATAAGATGAAGATATACGAATTAAATAAAAATATACGGTGAGTAATAAATATATGAACAAACCTTAGTAAATAATGTTTTCTATATTCATCTGGAAGATGGACATATCAGAAGATGGAGATATCTATGATCACCTATGATTAAAAGAAGCTTGCTGTATGGAGTTGTGTAAGGAATTCCAAAACTGTGTGGAAATGAAGGATCTATCGAACGATGCAGTTCTATGAAAAGGAACATACAACTGGGACTAGGATAAGATCTTTTGTTTAGCATGGGGTAAAGAGGTCGAGAATATACGAGAGATTTTCGCCCTTGAGGATTAGTGTAGAAAAGTACCAAGATAGTATTGTCTGGAAATAAGGAAAGGGAAAACTGCTCAGAATAGCAATGGGGAAGCTAAGAAGTTCTCGGCAGACCAAGGATAACCTTATGAAACGATTCATTAATCTTTTAAGACTCACCTCTAACTCACCAGATAGATCGCAACAGTAAGCACCCGTAGTCAAGGTGTGGAAGAAAAAGAGAGGAAACTAAAATACGAGTAGAGGTGAGAGATAGTCAACTGTTATTCTATACGATAGGTTAAATGATTATCAGGATTTTCAGTTAAAACTTTTTTATTTTGGAAAGCCAACGTTTCGATCCAACTTACGGATCTTCATCAGGGCTAAAAGAAAAAAAATATATGAGTATCTATGCTAGAGGATGACAATAAATGAATGCCTTCTGAGTCCAGAGTGATACAAAGACTAGAGTGATGAAAATAAGGTGAGAGGTAGTGGTAGGGGGTTAGTTTGCCGACTTCAAAGGTTTATTACGGGGAAACCCAACGATTATGAAGTGAAAGGCTACATGACAACTAAGTGAAAATAAAATATTAAAACCTAAAAAATAGATGGTACTGTATACAAATTGTTATGTCTGGACTAAAGATGATGTGGATGAAATTATCTCTCTATCTGTTTTATGATTTACGGTGTTATTTTTTTTCCAAATGGATGAATATGGATTCTGAGAGGAATCGTTTATCGTGGTTTGGTACAGTAGCTAATATAGAGGGGTTCTCAAAGTCAAAGGAATGGTTGTGAGCAATCGCATGTTCAGCTAGTTTAGACGTTGACGAATTACGCGTGGAAATACTGTATTTATGTTGGTAAATCCGTTTTTAAAAATAATTTTTGGTTTCACCGATATAGCAACTGTTGCAATTAAGCGTGGAGCACTGGATACGATAAACTACATTACACTTGTCTAGGAGTGGTACTGGATCTTTTAGTTTGGTATGCAGGTATTTTAATGTGTTGTTATTTTTTAATACGAGGCGTATGTGCGGGAAACTGGATGAGAAGGATTTTTTTATTATATTATTATAGATTTATAATCCATTTTTTATTAATATAAACAGACAGAAATAACTAATTTAATTTTGTTTCGAAACTTTGTATTTTACGAATTATTATTTTTCGCTGTGCCATGATTCAAAGATTTAAGGGTGGAATCAAAACACTAAAATTGATTATGTGTAGAGTGCTATACAAATAGGTAACATGAACTCGAAGATTTTCTGAGACTGAAAAACTTTTGTTTTTATCCTTCCTTAATAAAAATAAAGAAAGAAGCAGCAGTTTTATCGTTCACAGACTACAGGTTCAAAAAATAATTATTCATTGGTAGGCGATTTTGTTTTAAATGACATTAAGGCAACTTTCAGCTATAAACTTTTCCCGATGGGTTCGTAATTATTGTTTTCTATTTTTCCTGTTAACGTTTCAAGTAAATTATATTGAGTTTCTTAATCCACCTTTATCAGCAAGGTGTTTCAAAATACTGCACATAAAAGCTACCCCTCTACCCATGATTTCTTATCCTTAAAGAAGGTAATCCACAATGCTCTTGTTAAGAACAATTTTCACGATGAAAGTTATAAATTGTTCTGATTGATGCCGTTTTATGTTACCTTTTTAAATAATTTTAAGTTAAATAACTAATTTTTAATTATTTTAGCTTCAGATTCGGACCAAGAACGGATGGTGGCTGAACTAAAAGATACCTTACAAACAATTAAAACAAAAAGACCGCCAATAGTTAAAAGCAAGACACATGTTGCAATTGATGTGATGTCAACTCCCGAACAAGTATCATTATGGTTGAAAGAAAAAGGATTCAATGAAAGGTAAACAATTTGTTTAAATATGTCTTCCCCTTTAGAATAAAAAAAAAGAAAATTGGTATACACTCATTATGATTTTATATTGTTTAATTTCTGAAATTTTCTTTACTATTGAAAATACCGAAGGTTAAGTAATCCATTGATTAGTATGAGGAAGAGGTGCATGGGCCTCCGCAGGATTTTGTCTGGGGGGGGGGGGGAGCAGGCTGGTAAAATTCTTATATCTGGGGAAGGTTTCGAGGTATTCTGACCTTGGGGTGCTCAAAGTCAAAGGAATGTTTGCGGGCAATGGCAAGTTCTGCTAATTTAGATGTTGACGAATTACGCGTGGAAATACTGTATTTATGTTGGTTAATCCTCCTTAAATTTTCCTGTATTGGAAAGTGGAGATGAGAGGTTGTGATGAGTTGTTAGGAAAATAGTGAGTTTTAGCATTGTTAATGATCAGTGTTTTTATTAAGTGCTCGGGAAAATCATTGGATTTTGAGATATTTTTCAGGCAGATTTTGCTATGACCATGAAATTGTGGATCGGAAAAGGTCAGGCTACGATGGATAAGGTTTTTTGCGACGTTGATTTTTTGATAAATAATAGTTTAGGAAAAATAGTTATAGGAAAAAAATAATGGTTGTTACAGTTAAATTTTCGTTGGGGCATTTAAATTTAATTTAAAATTTCGTCATGGCAACAAAACCAAAACAAAAATTATTTCTTTTTTGATAAGTCAGAGCAGCTGGTGTCTAAATAAAATAATGTTGTAGATTTAATATAAATTATAGAAATACTTATTTTCCTGTATTAGAGATGAATAATTAATAACATATAATATTTATCATTTATTTGAAATAAAAATAATTGATTTGGTTGATTGAAAATCGACATTCGAAACGAAAGTTATAGTGTGCGACCGAGTGGTGGCCGGTAGAAAAAAAGACAAGTGAAGTTAGCGAGTGTCGTGAGCACATGGTGTGTTTTGGTTCAACAAAATGTCCACGGTTTTACCGGATAATTTGAATGGACCTTCGCTTCTGATTCACCCAAAACGCGAGTGCAGACGATGGATTACCGGAACGAGCTAGGCGCGTCCATCGGGAGATTTGAGGAAGAGAAGGCAACAGCGGCGGAGGAGAGAAGAGGCTTGGAAGTCCTTATAGAATTGGGAAGTACAGACTCATTTTTTTATTTGTTTCTAATTAATTTTCTTTTTAATTACAGATTAATTTTCTTTTCATCAATTAGTTCACTTAATAGTAAACTTGGATTTCTTTGATTCTTTGGTCGTATTGCACTAATTTTTTTTTTTTTTTAATTTAATTCTATCAATATTTTCATTATTTTCCTCTTTCTGTGTATATTTAATTGTTTATATATTTTTATTCCATTTATTTTTTTTATATTTCGTGGATTTCACTATTTTCCATAAACAAATAGTGTGGCGCCCGTTTTGTTTTTATTTTGGATTTATTTTCATATTTAAATATTTTTTTTATTCAGTAGAACCCTGGCGTCGCGATTAGGCTATTATCTGGGTAATAGATTGCTCACCCTGTTTGGAGGAAAAACGTGGTAGTATAGTATAGGAATATATATATAGGAAATATATATATATTTAGGAATATATAGAATATATATAGGAAATAAATAATAGTATAGGAAAAATAGTTTAGGAGTCAGCCAGAATAAGTGGGTTTGGTGTGCCAATTAGTGGATATGGCATTGTCTCGGTTTCTGGTGTTGGAAATGTCTAGGAATGGAAGGGTACAATTGGTTTCCAAATCAATAGTGTAACGAAGACTTGGATGATAGGAATTAAAGGTGGCGAGAATACCAGTAATAATGGTGGGATTGAGAATCAGTAGGAGGTCGTCTACATATTTTTTAATGAAAAAAAAATCATTGGGGAATTTAGGTAACACAGAATGTACTATATATTATTTGAGAAATTTTATCCTAAAAGATTAATAAATAAAATTTGTTATAAAAAAATTTGGTACTGAAAAATAAAGAACCAATACAAAAAGAAGGAAAAAAACAGTAAAAAGGAACCAAAACAAAAAACAATTAATTATCAATGTGAGTAAAGATAGCCCAGAAAAAATCTACTATAAAAATATAAATAAAAATAAAATGAGGAAAAACATAATTTTTTTAAAAATAAACTATATCCCACACTTAAAAAATAACATTTTTTCACAATCAGCACCCTAATGAACCTAGTAGTCGAACATTATATATATATATATATATATATATATATATATATATATATATATATATATATATATATATATATACAAATATATATATATATATATGTATAAAATCAATATTTTCCAACATAAATCTAAAAACATAAAAAAAAATAAAAATGGAATAACAAAATTAATTAATGAATTAATTAATAAGTATAAAATATATTATAAATTAATTAATGTTGTACTTATAAATATTTAAATATTTGGATTATAAATATTTATTACAATATTATAGATTACAATATTATAAAATACAATAAAATGCCAAATAATTTTAAAAATAAATCTTAAACATTGTTATAAAATATATAAAGGAAGAAAAAAACGAAATATGCAGCACTACCCAGTATATTACAGAATAAAAGTACAACAGCAAGAAGCAAATTTGGTCCAAGCACAAAAAATAAACGCAAATGTAAACAAAATGATTTTATAGATGTTAACTTTTAAAAATAATAAATTCATCTGGGTATAATATATGATTATTATATCTTCTAAATAATATTATATATTATTTAGATATCTTGTGTAATATAAATTATGAAAATAATTATAGTAGTAACTCAATAAACATTTATACTATGAAATATCTACCCAAAATCAAGTAAAGGAAAAAACTAATCAATTGTGTATGATGTAGATAAATCAAATTCAAAGATCTAGATTCGCTTAAAATAAATAAAAGCTGTTGAAATCTATAAGTCATAATGAACAACTAAAAATTATACTATAGAAACCTTGCTTATCTAGAAGAAAAAGGTTAAGTCAGTGGCTAAAACTGATAAAGAAGAGTTGAGCGAAGAAAATATAGTTTTTTACAATATGCATAGTTTTAGAATTGTAAGAATATTTAAAATATTAAAACAAATAAAAACACTGAACATATGGTATGTTGACAGTTTTCCATTACATGCAGAAATGGATATGTAAATTTAAAAGAAGAACAGGACATAGGAGCTATCAGGAAATATTTTTGCACTTTTTTTACAAGCCAACGTTAGCTCTCAAATTTAGACATTGAACTTTTTATGCAAACTAGACTAAACATATATATCATTAAACAGACTAACTAAATAAAAGTTATTATTACACAAATGAACTAATAAACAAGGCTTAATTTATATTAATATATATATATATATATATATATATATATATATATATATATATATATATATATATTTCCTTTTTCATATCATTTCTTTCCATTAAACAAAATGCAAAAAGGTAATCACTTTTTAACATAATAATTGTAAACCTTTTTAAAAAATATATTTACTAAAGTTTACAACAGTATAACAAACAATACAACAAGTAAATGCTATATAACTAACAATGCCGGTAATTATTATAACTCAAATAATTCTAATTTAGGTCATGAGGCCATTTTCTTTTCAGAGGCCTCACAGGATTATCAGGTACGGAACAAGTGGGTTCAGATGCAAATGGATTTTATTATGAAAAGTGAGATATCTGGATTGGGTGAGCTCAGCAACATATGAAACATTAACGTTTTGGTAGATGGTTATATTTGTAACAAAACAAGGAGCATTAAGTATTTATTTTTGCATGGATTGGATGTGATAGGCATTAGTTTTTTGATTTGATGGAGCCCCAAAGCTTAGCATCATAAGTACGGATGTCTTATTTGTATGTTATTATTTTAAAGTGAATAGTAATTTGGTCAAGTAAATTTTGTAGAAGTCAAAATTAGAGTGCAGCTTCATGTCTTTTTTGTCTTGTATGAGGATTCCACGATGTCGAATATGTCAATATGGAGCCCTAGGAAGTAGATCTTTTTGAAAGGGATAAGTGAAATATTATTAAAGGATACTGCAGTACAGGAAATTTTGGGCTTACAACACAGGGTAAAGGACATATGACAGGATTTAATTTTATTCTCCAGTTTTGACACTATTCATCAAGGGCTTTGATTTGTGATTGCAGACCTAGAGTTGCAGCAGTTGAGTTATTATCCAGAGACAACATGTGTTATTAAAATAAGTTGAGACCAGATTAAAAATGTATGATTTAGATATAATATTTAAAAAATAAACAAAACAATAATAGTAACTTTCATCAAACTCAGAGAATTTTATCTATTATGATCAATGACAAATAAAAAAATTGATATCTAAAAGAGTACATTTTTAAAAATATAATTCAAATTATAATAAATATTACATTTAAATTATAATTTAAATATTTAAATTATAATTTAAATAAATTAAAAGAAGACGATTGTCAGGACAGGAAAAAATGGCGGAATGGATTGTTAGGAAACGACATATGACCTCGCGTTGTAATAAAGTCGTTAATAAAAAAAAATTACATTTAAATATAACAATAAATTATTAAAACTGAATAAATGGAGTACACATATTTTTTTACTGATTCGTGCCACGTGTTAACATTATTAGTGTAGCAGCGAGAGACGACTTTCTTAATATTGCCACTTGGCGCGCCATCTGCACTATCTGCCATCTGGCAGAGTGGGGGGCGAGTATAAATACAGTGGCCGGCTCCTCTCAAGTCAGGGAAGGTACCTCACCTTGACCTATCACTCTCGCCTTCTCTCTTGCTCCTACTCCTCCTTCTCCACCTGGTACTCTCTTTCTATTAAATGAAATATTTTTCAAGGTTGTTTTCTTATTATTTGCCGAACCTCCTTTCCTTCCCTTTTAACCCGTGACGAGCCTACTGGCGGCCGAGACACTTGCCAATGACGTCACCAGTAATCTCCGAGGTAACTTCCCTTTATCGCCTATGACGGGTCTGGCAGCGATCGAGTCGTGAGACCGTGACTTCTCTGTTACCCCCGAGGCACTTTCCTCCTACACTCTTCTAGCACCCGTGACGGGTCTAGCAGCGATCGAGTCGTGAGCCCGTGACTTCACTGTTACCCCCGAGGCACTCTCCTCCTGCAACTCCCTCTAACTCTCCTCTAGCACCCGTGACGAGTCTAGCTGCGGTCGAAGCCAGTTCCCGTGACACCACAGGTGCCTCCGAGGTGAAATTCCCATCTTGTCCATGACAGGAATAGCTACGGCCGAGGCTTACGCCCAGGACGTCATAGCTACCCTCGAGACCCTATCCCTCTTCCTTAAATCCTGTTGTGTAAGTTGTCGTCGCCTTCTGATCAGACGTCACGCCGGGAACCTGCGACGAGCAACAGTCAACAACACTGGTGACTCACTCCTCATGACACAACATTAGGTATGATGAATATCATCCAAATGAGAAGTGACTTACCATAATTCCTAGGAAAAAATTGCCTATCATTAAATGAACAGACAAATACTGTCAAACATATATAAATATATATATATATATATATATATATATATATATATATATATATATTATACATTTCATACATTAAATGGAAAAGATATGCACTCTCAGTTGTTTGACTGGGCTAAGTTTGCCCAATTTTATTAAAAATAAAATAAATAATGTTTTTATAATAATGCCAATTAACCCCTAACACAAGAAAAGAGAGTCACAATAGACTTTCAAGGAAAAGTGTGACAGCCGAAAACAATCAAGAGGTTCTTACAGTGGATGAAATGCTAGTGCAGTGCAAATTAGTCATGTTAGTGCATGAACCATCATCACTGAACAAGTAGGTTTCAGTTGAGTTTTTGCAAGACAGATTCAACTCTGAAGAATGATCAGAAACTGGCTCCATAAACAGGACGAATTGCTAGAACATCCAGATTTATCTCCCTGCGACTTCAATAACTTTGGGCCAATGAAGGAAGCTCTAGAGGGAAATCATTTACAGAACAATGAAGATGTAGAGAGCAGTTCATGCGTAACTGGTTATATATATGCCCTCAAATGTTTTATGAAGCTAGAATCCAAAAGCTCACCAATCGGGAAAAATGTGAAAGCATTGAAGGAGAGTTTTAATTCTTTTGAGAAATCTGTTAATTTAAAATTCCTGAAATTCTTAATGACAAAATATACTTTATAAAATAAGATGGCATAAAAAGCATTATCACATTGTAAAAAAAAAAAAAAAAATGTTTAGAAGTCATTAATTAAGTTGGTAATTTTAGTGATACATTATTTTTTCAAGATTTGTCATCAATTCAACCATGGTGGTTCAATCTGGATTGCAAGTCTTCACTTATTTTTAAAATTTGCTAACTTTAACCCATTCATACAGACTAAATGTCACAAATCCAGTTTTTAGCAGTGTCAATTTCATTTATGACTCATTCATCAGCAGGATATCTGATATAACAGTTATAATTCATATAGATAATTCTTAATTAGCAGGACATCTGATATCAAAATACTACAAGAAAACCAGATAGGCTGCTATCTATATTTTTAATATTTGCGAGGAACTGTTTAACCACCCCAATACAGTACAATAAGCTCCATACTAAGTTAATATTATTTTTTAAATCATTAGGAATTGTTTTAATTAAAATAAAAATTACAATTGTTTCTCCTTCACCAACAAGGAGTACTTCAGACATTTTTAAACGCCCAGGGAGTAGTCAGCTATGATCAGCCATTCAAAAATACAAATTAAGTGTACCGAATAAAAATTGTTACTAAGTGAGAATACTGTTTTAGCCATCATAACACTTTTCGCTCAAGTTAGCCTCTTTCCCCAAAACATAAAAACTAATTTACAAATTTATCGATTCCTCATAGATCCCATTCCGTATAAGATAATAACAGGAGATAATTCCTTATAAATTTGAATAACAGATTGGTTTATTACTTACAGTTTACAGATAGTTTTACTTTCTTATGAAAAAGATAAATTGGTGCATTTAATTCAGGCATGAAAGTATTAACAATACTGAAGCTTTTTATAATTTAAATCTTTGTATCGAATAAGAGAGATAATCAATTACTTATAAGCTTACTTGTTAGCTAAAGGAAAATAAAATCTCAATTCCAAGTAAAGTTTAAAATTCCAAATAAAGATAAGTAACTAAAATTTTATGTAGAGGGGAGAGATAGTCAACTGTTAATCTTTAAGATAGGTTAAATGATGATCAGGATTTTCAGTTTGAAAAAAATTTTATTTTCGAAAGCCAACGTTTCGATCCAACTTGTGGATCTTCATCAGGGCTAAAAGAAAACAAATATATGAGTATCTATGCTGGAGGATGACAATAAATGAATATTTTACAGAACTGATAGTAATATCAGTTCTGATAATTATTATCAGTTTCTGTAAAATATTCATTTATTGTCATCCTCTAGAATAGATACTCATATATTTGTTTTCTTTTAGACCTGATGAGTTGGATCGAAACGTTGGCTTTCAAAAATAAATTTTTTTTTCAAACTGAAAATCCTGATCATCATTTAACCTATCGTAAAATTTTATGAGTATGGCTACTAATCTTTAAGTAACTTAAATCATAAAATAGAAATGAGTTAACATTTCTAAGAAAATGAACTTTACTTCTTAATCAGTAAACTTCATTAAATAAAAAGAAAAAGAGATTGATAATTATTATAGATGCAATATTAAACTATTACAATTATTGCATTTGAAGACCAAGCCAATAAATGTATTTCAGGTACAAATTAATGAACCTAAAACATCCTCTGTGGGTCGTATTGGTATAATTTTTAATTTACTTTATTATTAATAATCATTTATTTTCAGTAAAATACATTTTTATCATTGATTTTTAATGGTAGATAATTTACCAGCATAGGATAAGTTTTCCATTCTCCACAGTATGAGAAACTATAATGATAATGAGAGTTTTTAAGTGTTCTTTTTTTTCCATACAGGATTTGTAAATTTTTAAGTTCAATGGATGGGAATCAATTATTCATGTTGACTATTGAGCAATTGGAGAAAGTATGTGGCCCACAAGATGGAAAACGTCTTCACAATCTGATCATATTACAGCGGAATAAAACAGGAGTAAGAAAAATCAAAAACAATTATAAGGCTAATTTCTATTCAACAAATAAAAACTTTGAATCAGTTCAATCATATTTTTAACAATTGAAGTTGATTTTTATTGAAATTAATAATGTATACAAATAAAATAGGCTAACATACAAAGTAATTAATATGAAGTAATAGTAACTTAGGAAGATGCTTTCCATTAGTAAAACACCAATTATGGTTCTATGCTACAATAGGGGGTCTTTCCAAAACAAATTAACCAATGTAAAAAATCTTATGTCTTCAAATCATTATGTTTTTTTATAAGACAGTACAAACAAGCTTAGAAGATAACAAATATAAATTTTTATCTATTTCCATTATTTTTTAATGGTATTAATGATGATATGCTAATGTTATCACACAGAAATTATTGTTTATCGGTAGCAAGATGTATTAATGAATTCTGGTATTTCATGTCACTTGTTGCATTATTAAAATCCAATCTTAAATAGTTTAGTGTTACTTATACTCAGAACAGTTTTCCCTGTAAGACTAAACAGACATTTCCCAATTTTAATTATCTATTCAACATCAAAATTAGTACATAGGAATATTTATGCTTATTTAATAAAGATTTCTTTTCTCAGCCAAAACATGTGATGCTATAGCCATCTCATCAGCAGGGACTTAGGAGGTTCTATCTGTTGCTCTAGCTGGATTTACTTACTTTTGCAGGTCTTGTCCCTCAATGGGTTGCCTGTTTAGGTCAGAGAGTCCCTCCACTTCTCTCTATCCAACCAGTCCCCTTCTTCAAGTCCCCTGCTGGCCATCTCCTCTTCCACGCAGTCCCTCCACCGGGTTCGGGGCCTTCCTCCTGGTTGTTCCCATAGTCTCTTGGGCCACCTAGGTTCTGGCATCCGCTGGCAGTGCCCATACCATCGTAGCTGGATTTAATTTCACAAAATATTGCTCATTGGTATTGCAAGGATAACTATTTTCCAAGAATAAGTAAATGATGGTGATGGTCCTTTGGGTAGAGAAATGAAACAATAACTTCCTCTTCAACCTCATTCTTTGAGTCTACATGCACCAACCACCCTTTTGATGGAAACAAAAAAAAATGTATCCGATTAGAATATTTTCATTCCTAAGGATGAAGTTTACTCTGTGTGTTATGAATCCTCACAAAATAATTACCAATGGTTCTTACATTACTTTAATCTATTGGAATTATTAATGCATGAAATCTCTGGGTGCAAGAGATTGCTACAGCTTCTCGATATTAGAGTTTTTTCCTTGTTTCTTTACTCTTCATTAGTTGTTTACAAAAATGAGGTTGCTTGCAAGTTTTTCACACCCCACTGAAAGCACTAGCAAGGTAATGAAACTTGGGATTTTGATCGAATGTTAATGACATTTTCTCCTAATGATGACTTAATTTCAGAGAAAAACATTATGTTTTAATCTAGTATCTAAACAAAAATATAATTTAGAAAGCAATTCTTGGAAGCTCAAACATAATTCAATTAAAATACTAATGAGTAATCACATGTTCATATTGAGTGTAAGAGAGAAAGAGCAGGAAAAAATTAATCTTGTCGAATGACCAGCAAAAAGTTCCATCTCTTCTAAAAGATTTTTTTACTGTCAAATAATCTAACTTTAATTCTACCAATGGGCCTTAACCACAGGGATGGAACCCTTGGATCTTCTCGAAAAGTTTCATTGCGGACACAAGCTCTTCTTATTCCTCTAACTACTCACCTTAACAATCTCATTTCAGCAGTAGTGAGTCTTCTTATATGGTTATCAGGGGCACTCCAGTGTTCTGCTCGACATGAGGGCTGGGATGAATAAAGTTTTTTAGGAGAGTTTGCAGTCAATGAAGATAATTAACGAATTGGTGAAATATTTTACTTAATAATTTGATCATTTTTCATCTCTCTCTCTCTTTCTCTCTCTCTCTCTCTCTCTCTCTCTCTCTCTATATATATATATATATATATATATATATATATATATTATTTTTTTTCTAGTATAAAACAACAAGGTCATTAGAACTGGCTGAAAAGCTGGCAGTAAGAAGACAAAAATCAGAATTACAAGGTAATAACATTAAAGCCTGATAAACAATATAAATTAAAATAGCAAATTAGCACTCATAAACGAAAATAAATAAGCTATTTGTCCTTGTGGATATTGAATAGTTGACCTTATATATGTGTAGGTACACTGAGTGTGTGTTAATATATATATATATATATATATATATATATATATATATATATAAACACACTCAGTGTACCTACACATATTTAATGTCCTCAAGGACAAATATATATATATATATAATAAATGTGTATATTAGAAATTTAATTGATTTTTATTTTATTTTTCAATAGAGGGATGATGGAGCAACAATGATATATAGGATATAGAAATTTTGAGTACAGCCATGACTGTTCCACAGTTCAGAAATCATGAATGATTTCTTTCCCAGAGGAAAATGTGAGATTTTAGAGCAATAAGTAATTAGAAATGAAAAACATAAAGGGAGCATTAATTGAAAATTATTTTTACTTCTTAAATTGATAATTCTAAATTATCACCTAAATGTAAAAGAAAAAAGATCAAGAACACAACACGAACGATAAACTGATTTTTTTTTTTATATAAATGTAAAATGTTATATGATCATTTCTTAAATTTAAATTGTAAATAATTAATATGAGATTATTATTCTGCATTAGTATGGCAACAGTTTTGTTAAATACAATTGTTTATTTAATTTTAAGTTTTATATATTCTCATTTCATACTATCCAATCATTAGTACATTTATTCTGTTGTTCTTACCATGAAGCATTGGAATGGCTTCACTTATTAACCTTAATAATCCACTCTCTCTCCCTCTCCCTCCCCCTCCCCATCCCCCTCCTAGGGATAGGTCTGAACACGCAATAACTTGCAGCCTCCTGGGTCTTACATTAAGTTACATTACAAAACTTTTGTAGTACCCTTTGTAATGTCAAGGTAGGTAGTAAATCTAACACTTATTTTCTTCGTTTTGAAAGGCCAGGTTTCTCAAAGTCTTCGGGATTGTCTTCAGAACCTATATCAGCTGGATCATCTTCGAAGTCAGACACCAATCGAAGTCAAAGGTCTGGTTTCTTCTATTAAATCATCTTCAGAATCTTTACTTTCGGCTTTATCTCCCCAATTTCGTCTGCAGGATCTGTTTCAGCATCCTCCTTCTCCTCATAAGAAAAGTTAAAGACGTTTTCGCAGTTCACTCATGTATTTCTTGCAAATTGCACATGACAAGCCTGTTCTTTGGCAGGGGCACGCTCCGCCACAAGCCGTCTTACAAGAGCTCGAAAAATATGTAGGATGGACTTGGGTGCTGGGTCTTGCTGATGCTGGACTCATTTCAACAGGTCTAAAAAAACTCCATCAAAAAGGGACCATCCCCATTCCTCTGGGCGTTTTAGATTTCCCATCATAGTTTGCACATGCTAGTAAGTTTTTAAAGAATTGTATTGTGCAGCATTTTTTGTAGGTGGCAGTCTCGCAAGTTTAAACTTTTTATGGTCGATTCAGGAAATAGCTTTTATCTCAAAGATTCTAGTCTCGTGTGAACTGATAACAGTTTTAATATATAATACCATAATGCATTCCGTAATTGAAATGTGCCAACTATTGTCTTTAGGTGTAGGTGTTTTTTTTTTTTTTTTTTTTTTTTCAAAATTATACATAACTTGATTTTACCTTCGAATGTTTTAAGAAGAAGTGGAAAACCTTCCTCTCTTCTGCACTCCCTATCCCCGGTTTTTTAAAAAACAGATTTTGATGTTTTGGCCCTAAGCTGGTCATAAGAACAAAAAGGTCAATATCCTCTCTAACTGTCATACTCTCTAACATCATACTTCCGAAATCTTCGCCCTTTAGAAACGGAAGTCGTCATAATCATAAGGTCAGCATCTTCCAGTGCCTGTACCACCTGAATGCCACATTGTCGGAATTCGGATTTAATTAGCATTATTTATCGGTTCTTATTCGGGCCGGGATACCCGAGCGTGTTTGAACGCGACCCGCTTTAGCACGCCGAACGACGGCGGTTCGAATCCACCCTGGGAGGGTTGACTTGTATTTCGTGGATACCCCACGCAATAAATCTCGACCGTCCCACCATGGTGACGCCAATGGAAACCCAAAATAGGTTGGTTACACCTATAGAGTAACCCCCCCCCCCCATGCCACACATGGCAATAGAAAACATACAAATGAAATAAAAACTTCTACTTAAGTATATAACAATCCTCCGCGCACATTAAAAGAAATAACAATTCATTAAGAAAATTAAAATTATATTTTCTTTTTTTTTTAACACTGCTTCACTTTTACATTACTTAACAACTAGAAAGAAGGTGAAAAGATTTTTCTTGGTTTCCTGGTACGGACAGGATAGCGTCTGGAATTTCCTAAGGCCTCATCAGGTTGATGAGGGCTGGATCTGTCTCTGGGTACGTTATATGGAGTTACTTCTGAGGCCGGTGAACCAGGAGTTGATAAATTAGCGTTAGGCTTGACTGAAGGGTCAATAGAGGCTGGTTTTGTAGGCGTAGATTGACCTTCTCTTGATCCAGGCTGGTTAGCTGTGGTAATAGAAGGTGAAGAAGCAGTATCAAGGGAAGCGGGCAGAGCTGTTGAAGAAGCGCTATCAAATATACGGACACACCTCTTCTCGCAAGAGGATGGTGGTGGACACTGGCTGCTTCTGGTAGGTTCCTGAGAGCTGATATCTATGCTCCGTGGAATAATCTGGTCAACATGCCTCTTGAGACGGTTTCCATTGAAGTTAATTTCATAATGTAAATCGCCTAGTTTGGTAACGACGACTCCTGGTATCCATTTGTCTGACCTTTCACTGTAGGATCGAAACATTACTGGATCTCCTGCAGAGAAAAATCGAAAATTCGGGGAATAATTTGTTAGCTGCCTATCAGTCATCCTGCTTTTGAGATCAGGTTTAACAAGGTCAATTCTGGATCGAACTATTCTTCCCAGGAAAAGGAGCGACGGAGGTTGCCCAGTTGTTTGATGTGGAGATTTGTGGTATTGTAGAAGAAGTTGATTGATGTGATGCTGTATGTTGCTACTAGTAGCTCCAGAGGTTAGCAGCATTCTTTTCAGAGTTTGAACTCCTCTCTCCGCTTGACCATTTGTTGAAGGGTGGTAAACGGTTGTAGTTCGATGATAACGCACTCCTTGTTGCTTTAGAAAATCTTGGAAATATTGGGAGCAAAATTGCGGACCATTGTCAGAGATGACAACTTTGGGCACACCAAATTGAGCAAATATACTTTTAAGAATAGTAGCAGTGGCTTGTGAAGTAGTTGAGTTTGTAAGGACAACTGTCATCCACTTGGAGTATGCGTCAACGATAATCAGCATATTTTTTCCTAAAGCTGAGCAGTAGTCCACATGCACTCTCTCCCAGGGAGAATTTGGATATTCCCAATGATGCGAACGGAATTGAGAAGGCATTTTGGAATTCTTGAGACAAGCAGAACAAGATTTTGCCAGAGATTCTATGTCGCGATCAATAGATGGCCAATAAATAAGAGAACGAGCCAAACCTTTCATTTTTACAATCCCAATGTGGGCTAGATGGAGTTCTTCTAAGAGCATTTGACGAAACTTGGGTGGAATAACAACTCTGTGACCAAGCATGAGACATCCATCAGAAATAGAATATTCATCTTCTCTTCCCTGGAATCCTAGAGATTTGAGGTCTTTTTTACCTTCAGTGATAGCCATAAGCAATGCAGACATATGTGGATCTCGGCGGGTTTCTGCTGAAATATCTTGAGAACTGAGGGGTATTTGTCGAATCTGATGCTGAACAAATTTGTCAAAGTCATCAGCAAGGTCATCGGTGTGAATTGTGCTAACTTGAAATGACGGAGGTTCATTACCAGAAATTCTTACCGCTCTTGAAAGGAAATCAGCATTGCAGTTCTGGGCACTCGGCTTGTACTTAATATCGTAGTTGAAATTTGCCAGGTAATTAGCATAGTTATTACATCGAGACAGAGTGAACTGAGGGAGATGAGCATCAGAGCAAAAATGTGTGAAATGGGTTTATTGTCGGTATATATTGTAAATTTACGAGCGTAAAGATAATGAAAAAATCGTTTAACACCCCAGACGATAGACAAGGCTTCTCTGTCTATCAGAGGGTAGCGCTGCCCTGTAGCGCTGAGAGCTTTACTTGCAAATGAAATTGGGCGCTCTAATCCGTCAGGCATTATATGGGATAATACAGCACCAAGACCGACAGGACTGGCATCTGTCGCTAGAATGAGAGGAAGTTTTGGATCGTATGGTGTTAGAACACGGTCTGAGGTAAGCTCTTTTTTCAGGTAATTGTATGCATTAGTAGCTTCTACTGTCCATTTAAAATTGGGAGAATGAACCATTGCTCTTAGGGGTGCAGTTATAGTGGATAAGTTTGGAATGAATGAATGATAATATGTAACTTTACCTATAATAGTTCGCATTTCTTCTGCAGTCAAAGGTAATTGAGAATTCAGCACCGCTTCAATGTGTTTCTTCTGGCAATGCAATCCTGCGGAGTCAACGGTATGGCCTAAGAAATCAATCTTGTCCAGAAAAAAAGGCACACTTAGATTTTCGAAGTTTTAAGCCTGAATTTTTAAGGGTATTTATTGTAGATTCAAGGGCCTGCATCATTCCTTCAACGGATGAAGCATAAACAAGAATATCGTCAAAAAAATTTATGGCGCAATCAAGGTTCTGAAGAACCTTTTCAATTCGCCGTTGCCAGATAGCAGGAATGCTGGCTACTCCATACTGGGCACGTGTTGGCCTGATAAGTCCATGAGTTGGGGTGTTGAGAGTCATAGCCTCACAAAATTTTTCACTGCAAGGCAGGCTCATGAAAGCGTCTGTTATATCCAGCCGAGAAAATATAGTCGATAGAGAGCTTGATTTATTCACTAAGACTTTAGCCGATCAATGCTTTCTAGCTCGTCGGAACCTTCCAGCCATATTTGTGCTTGATAGCTGTTCCTCGTATGGTTACCCATTAAATACAATGGTAATCTGAAATTCAAACTGCCGTTGAAGGTATGTCAGATAGCTTTTGGCTATTGTTTCGAAGGAAGCATCTACAGACCAGATTACTTTTTGCAGAAGGTATTCTCAATTAATGACAAAAAATTAATCCGTTCCAATCAAGAAAACTTACTTTAGTGGGGGTAAAGCAGTTATATCATGTTTTATCGTTATCTTTTTTACGGATTCTCACATTTTGGATAGCGGGATATCCAGTTAATATCCCGATCCCCAATAATACCACTGCTAATAGACAGTATACCACGGTATACCATCATTTTTAGGAAAAAGGATAATTCTCTAAAACCCAATGTTTGCGATAAATATAATTGTGAAAGGTCTTTCTGTGTGGAAGAATGGAATTATATATTGACTTCGAAGCTATTCTAGCTGATAAAGCTACTGAAGACAATTCCGAAGACCTAGAGAACCTGGCCTGTCAAAATGTAGAAAGTGTTAGATTTACTACCTACCTTGACATTATTTATGCAATAAACATATTTTTCTGACAGTAATTGTGTTTTAATTTTGCTTCCCTTTTTGCTATTGAAGAAAATAGAAATTTCTAATAGTTTTATTCTCTCTTTTTAAGGTATTATATCCCTAATATAATAAATAGAATATAATAGAAAACAGCTAGAACAATAAAATTTGGCGTCTATTCTGGACTATTCTAATCAGGGAATAGATGAATAATAGCTAGAAACATGAAAAACTGAAATTTACAAATACAAAAAAAAAAAAAAAAAAACCATTAATTTTTTTTGGTTTTTAATTTTTTTTTCGTTTTTGTTTTTATGCTACAGAAAATTTAGCAATGATAAATTTTGTCGGCAAAACTTGTTTTACCCATCTTACTATCCATAAAAACAAGTTAAAACAATAACATCTTTTACTAACCCTTTGCAAGGTAACGCTATCTTTTTTTACAATTAAACTGGACTAGTGCTGGGGTTAAGCTCTGTACTTCATAATTTTACAGCTTGCCTTTGATTTCTTTATATACCTATAGATGGCTTCGAGCTTTAAATAATTAATGCACTACTTGTCAATAAAAATAATAGAAAATATAAGAAAATGAAAATTTAATTGTATTGAAAAGAACTAAACAATACGTAGAATTAATAGCCCAGGCATTGAAGATTTTTTTTTTTTTTTTTTTTTGGCACCAAGATTTGTTGACAAATCCTATTTCGCCTTTGAAGATTCTATGTCGGGAATAATTAGAGTTAAGCTGAATTTTCGCCAATTGTTAGTTTGTACTTACTAAAAGCAGTATTTTGTCGAAATTCTCCGCTCCTCCCATTTGCGCTAACTTGGGGACCCCCCCCCCCCTTGAACATTCATTTCGAGAACCTTTCTGTTATTGCTCAGAACTCCGTTATTTTTCATTCGATATTGACACATCTTGTATCATGTTATTCCTCTTTATCTATTCTTTAAAAGATATTATATAACGTTTTTGCGTGACATTAATACTTTTCCTATTATTCGCAAAAATATCTTATATTCAATATTATTAGGTAAATTCATAATAAGAGCAGGTCACAATGGGATGTGAGAGGGCTCACCCCAAATACAGATCAGCTGTTGTCAATAATGAAGAAGATGGAGCACCTAGATAAAGCTGCAGAATATTATAAGGACGTAATTTCAAGGATCAGCTGCGAATCTCCAATCATTAAAAAAGTCTTCTCCTTTCCTTCCCTTCCATGCGAAGAAGCCTCAATCCATAAGTGCCCCATATGTTATTGACAGGGTTTTCCCTCCTTGCTAATATAGTATCTGTACATAGTCTGGGGTCTTCCTCGTGGTCTCGTTTCTGTAGATCTAGCTTTGAATACCATCCGATGGTAGCTTTCCGGCATGGATCTTGACTCATTCTTCAATTGTGTCCAAACCACCTTAGTTGCCATTCATTCAAGGAATCTTTTAACACATTGATTTCTTATTCTTCCCTTATTCTTGTTTTCTTGAAACAATTCAACCAGCCACTCTCCAAATGCATTTCATTTCAACTTAAGTCAATAGTTGATATGCTTGTCCACTGTGAACCAACTATCACTTCTGTACATGATGGTAGGGAGGAATGCCATGTGTAAAAGTATATAATTTTTTTCTTTATTGCTTACCTCTCACTTCCACACAAATGTGTTGCAAATCTGATAATAGACCTGGTTCATTTTTACTATTTTCTAGGTCCATTCTTCCCGATTTACTTATAATTGCTTCCAGACAATCATAATCATTAGCGCTTTCTACTTTTTTTCCCATTGCAGTATACATGAACAACTTTTTCTTCCTTCCAAGAAAATATAAGTAATTTGATGTTGGTTGCATTTATTTTCATAATTTTACACAGAAGCTTCTCTTGCCATTTAACCACTGCTTGCTGAACTTTATCATTAGGGCAGGGAATAAGTACAGTGACATGTGCAAGTAAATAGCATTTCGTGAGGATCGTGCTGAGATTTCACTTCTTTGTCAACCAGACTGTCCTCCTTTTGCAAATCTTATTGATTTAATCTATTAGCGTAATGAAGAGTAATAAGCTCAGGCTCATTCTTTGCTTCACTCCTCGTTCCATAAGGAATGGTTTAGATGTTTGCCTGTTAATGGGTACTATTAAAAGGTCTTGGTATGTTGCTTTTATAGCATGTATTTTTTATGTAGGTTTTTAATTTTTCCTACTGTTCACATACAAAAAATTGTTATATATTTATTATTATTGTACCACAAAAAAGTCATTAACATGTTTATTGGAAGGATGAATAATCCGAAATCATGTACAAAAACATCATTTATTTTGTGAATCTTTAAATAATAAAAATATTCTCTCTCTCTTTATAGCATATATTAAGCTTTTCGGGACTTTCTTTGTATTCAGGGCTTCCCATATGCACACCCTAGGAAAGGAATTTAAGTTGCATGTCTAGGAATGTAAAGTTAATGTCCATACCTCTTCTTCTCATGACTTTTTTCAGAATGAATAGATTATCTTGTGTTTGCCATCCTGGACGGAAGCCGGCCTTGTCCTTCTCTCTTATCTCCTCACCTGTTCCTCTTCCAATAGATTCTTTAAGCCTGTATTGTAGGATTGATGTATACATTAAATAAACTACAGAGTAGAAACATATCACCTTGTAGTTGCTACACTCGTTCTGCTACCCTTTCTAGGAATGTCATTGATTTCTCAATCCTTTGGTATCATTTTGTTTAACATATTTTCTGAAAAGAACTTTCACAATCTCTTTTTATTTTTTTTATTTTTTTGGCCGCAAGATTTGTTAATAAATCCTATTTCACCTTCACAATCTCTTGTCCTTCATCCTTTATCATATCCCGTGAAATGCAATAATTTCCTGCAACTTTACCTGTTTTTATTTTCTCTATCACTTTACACCCTACATCCCAGATAGCTTCTTTATTGTCCATACTTCGATTATCCTCTTGTTGTATTCTGATACGCTATTTTCAGAAAAAACACTTTCAAATCTGTTCCATCTATCGCTTTATTGTCAAAGATAATCTTAAAGTAAATAAAGAGAAGTTGAAGATCTCTTAAGAGAAGATTGAATGGATCACAAAAAACAGGCCTAATGTTGAGTTTACCAAATATTCTCTCAAATATAAAGCGAATCGGAGGTAGGAGAATCCACTAAATTAAATGCCAAGACAATTTTTAATTTAAGGTGGTACCATCATCTCAGTTGATGTGCTATGATTTCTACGGTACAAAACAATTATAAGAAAATTATTTTTAAAAATGAAAGAATTTTAACTCATTTTTAATGATTTTTTTTTTTTTTTTTTTTTTTTTAAATTTTAACAGTTTCAAACACAGAGCCGTAAGTAAGTTTTACTTTGTGTCGATAAATTAAATGTTTTCTAGATGTGCATTAATGATATTTGTATATTGTATAAGTAACTTTTAATTACAAATTAAGTAGCTAACTTATATACATTTATCAATATGATAATTGTAGGACATATTAAACGATTTACTAAGCAAATTATAATCAACATTAGAATATTAAGGGAAAAATATGTCCTAAGTTAAGGATACTTGACTATTATTTTTTTCTTCGGAAATAAGTATATAAAATTAATACTATTGGATTGTTTTTATTTCCCTTGTAGTGAAAATCAACGTTTCTGTTATTCCGTGAGCCGAGGGCCAAAAACGTGCCTGATTTGAATATATTTTTAGATCTTATAGGCTGAACGCCATCATTTCATATACCACAAATATCAACGTTTCCCGCTTCAGATCGGTTACCAACTTTTATAGGCAAACAAAATCGAAATTTTTCGAATTTTATTTTTATTTATGACTCGAAAACAATTTTCGTTATCAATACATACACCTAAGTTCGGTCATTTTTACGATTTTAGCGGAAACTCATGTTCCAACGCCTGTAACTTGAAAACTATACTCCAAATGAAAAATGATTCAGTTAAAAGTTGTAAAGCATTAAATTAAGCATAAGACAAACTCCTTAATTATAAATAATATTAGCTTACTCCGGAGTACAGATACAAATAAAAGGAGAAAGTAGCCCCTTAAACTGCTAAGACTTCTTCTTTTAGTGAAAAATAAGGAGATATGATAAAATATTACATAAAATTAACTATTAAGGTATGTAGATGCTTGGCAAAATTGAAAAAAAAAATGGAAGAAGGTAGATAATTAATTAGGTTGAAATGAATTATACTTAACACAAATGTGAGCAGAAAGGAAGCGCTATAACTACTTTCTAGTTTTTGATTGTATTTAAAAGCGGGAGTGAGCTATTAGGTGAGGAGATGGTCTTATGCAAAATTTAATGCTTAGCATAAATTTTTTTGAGTTACAAGTGTTGAAACATGAGTTTCCATCAAAAAATTTACCAATTGTTGGCTAAGCTACTAAACCAACAACCTCAAATATGTAATTCTATATGGAATATTATACCCTTTTCCAGTACAGAGAAAGGGTACAAAATACTGTATGATCTGTAGTTATATGCAAGTAACCGAAAAAAATTTAAAAATATTTCACCTTCACCTTCACATCAAAATTCAAAGGTATAGAAAGTTGATATTTATGATTTTGAAGTTGACACATTCATTATGATACATTCATTAATCCTTGGATATAACACACTACCTATAAATTCATAAAATAAGATACCTGTCATCCAGCCAGACTCAGACTTCCCTAAATCCCAACCAGATGAAACACTACAGCGGTGACAGCTGTCCTTGTGCAATCAAAACGGTTAAACGTTCACATCACTATTTACCACCTGATATACTGTATTTTTCTTCTTTTTTGCTAAAACCCGTATCTCTTTAGGGTTAAGGAAGAAAGCAGATTCATCGCGATTAAAAATTCTTGATGGCTTGTTCAGTACATTAGAAATATTGTAGTTCTCAATATATTCAAACGCTTCACTATTCCATTTCCTAAGGTCAAAAGCTGTAAGGGATTTCTTGCTGAGAGTGAGGATTTTCGGGTAGTCTGAAAACCAGAGATCCTAGTGGGTCATTAACAAAAGTGTTAGAACGGTTAAGATCTTTCATTATTGTTACAGTTGTAACAGTGAAACCAGCTTTACCCACAATGTTTCCATTTAACCAATTAATCTTCTTCCTCTTTGGTGAAGTATGGTTGTCGGCCTATTTTTCTTTGAGAACTCCAATAAGTTCTAAATTTAACTTAATACATTAATGTAATTCGAACTCACACAGAACTCCATGATTTCTAGCTGGAGTAGCAACCATAAATACATACACAACTGCTGTTTCCATTTGTGTTTCGGAATAGGCAAACAGCTTCCCAGTTTTTATGAAGGCGTGATAAAAAACTGTAGAAGAAATATATCTTTTATTTAAATTAAATCTAAGTACCATGCCAAGACTTTAAGTAAAGGATAAAATTGAATTATTTTTAATATTTACAAAGAGATAAGTCGCTTACAGCATGCTTGCACGAAAGTTACTTAATTTAAAAATAAACAAAACAAGATTAGGTGAAATAAAGCTGAGGCTATGCGTGGGTGTCAACTGTAAACACCCAGGATATCAACTTTAAAAACAGAATATTTTACTAGTTGACACGTTTGAACTGATAGTTGGCACCCCTGTCAACCATTGGTTAGGATGGAGCTATATCAGTGATTCCACTATAGATATTAAACCAAGATATTTTTCAAATCAAGCAAGTTATTTTATACAATCAGTTTTATTAGATTTGAGCACAAAAATAGTTGACATCGATGTCAACTACAGAAATTAAGGATTAATTTCTGTTCTAATAGTTGACACCCACATTAAAGCCCTAAAACTGTTATATGTGGCTACACTGTTCGAGATGGGAGGTTATAAAAAAATAAAATAAAAATAATTATGTTAGTTAGTGTTATAAAATTGTATGAGAGGTTAATAAAAAAGTTTGTATTAATGAATACTGTTTTTTTAAAGTGTGTTGTTACATACCAATTGTACTAAGACATGGTGTCAGGTTTTTGTCGAACTCACACGTTCTTTACTGTTCATACAATCGTACTGTAATCATTGTTTATTAAACAGCTTTTCAGGGTATTTTTGTTATATTGCAATCCATCATGGAGGGATAATGGTTAAAGAAGAAAAAGTCTGTTTTAAGGGAAAGATTAACACGGGTGCTAACTTTCGTGTCATATCCTGATTTTAAGATTGCTTCACTATCAGAATTGAAAGAAAGAAGTACTGACTCAGGTAAGATTTTGATGAATTCAATGAATTATTAATCCATATGCTTGACACACTCAAAGATGATTATATTGAAAAAATTGAGAAAGATTATTTCCATGTCAAAAGTGCTCGGAAGAAAAAATTGCACTAGCGTCTTCAGTAATTGTTAATAAGAAGCCTTCCGATTTTAATATTAAATGTGAGGTTGCCCCTATTAAAATTCCAGTTTTTAAAGGGGACATATGGTTCTGGTTTTATGAATTATATAAACTCGTTTTATCAGTCATTCATGAGAACCAGTACATAGATGATGTAGTCGTTTTCAATTTCTCAAGTCATCACTGGAGGGGTAACCGTTGGATAGGTTATCTGGACTAGACATAACCTCTGACAATTATGCAGTAGCTCTTGAAGGGCTAATTAATGTTTATCAAAAGAATAAATATGTCCTGTACAAACATTTAGGGAGAATCATAGACCATCCAAGTGTAGAATCTAGCCAGGATACAAAAAATTTGATTAATACTACTAGGTCGGTTCTCAATGCCATAAAAAATTTTGGTATCAACACTGAAGGCTGGAATACCATTATACAATTTTTACTGTTGCGTAAACTGGATAAAGAGTCAAAGCATTTGTGGGAATTGCATGGCAGCTCTACTGAATTTTTGCCTATAGAGAAATTGTTAGTGTTTTTAGAGAAGCAGGCCCATATCCAGCCTGATGAACACACAGAGGTCCCTTGTTCTATAGAGGTACATCAATTTCATAGAGGAAAACAGGCTAAAAAAAATTTATCTACATGTGTTCAGAAATGTTCTCGGTGTGCAACCTACCACAAGTTTCGAACCATTTTGCTGCAGCCTGTAAAGTTGATGAACTATATTCTGAAAATGTTGTTGAGCTTGAATTGCAAAACGAAGTTGGAATTGTCGAAAAGTTCTCTATTGATGAAGTAGGGTCCAGAAATAGCTGTTGGCTTCAGGATGTGTATATAGGTGGTTCTTATGTAACTTTTAAAATCGATAGAGGAGCAGATACATATGTGTTATTCCTAATGACTTGGCTACTAAGTTGAGAGCGCCTATTTCCGAGCCTGCTTGTTCAGCAGTCACATACACAGGACAAAAAAATACCATTAGTAGGCTCTACTGCGCTAAAATGTTCTATTGGGGATTTTAGTCATATTATTAAATTTGCTGTGGTAAATATGAATAAAATTCCGTTATTGGGATTGCACGATTGTGTTAAATTTAACATTATCAAAAGAGTCGACACCATAGGTGAGCAGTTGCAAATAGTAAAGTCAAATCGAGACATTTTTTAAGGTCCAGGGAAATTCCCATTTGTCCACTCTATTAAGTTATAAGTAGATAGTTCATTTCAACCATTCATAGAAAATAACAGAAGAGTTCCGTATGCTTTGCATGATCGCTTGAAATTAAAGTTAAAAGAAATGGAAGAAAAAGGGATCATTCAGAAAGTTACTTATCCAACATTGGTAGTTAACCCAGTGGTTATAGTAGAAAAGACGAATGGTGATCTGAGGGTCTGTTTGGATTTGAGAAAACTTAATAAATCGGTTATGAGTGAACATTTTGAACCCGACTGTCGATGACATTGCCTATACATTGCAAGGTAAGACTAAATTCACTGTGTTGGACCTGAAAGATGGCTTTTTCCATATTTAACTCAATAGTGCGTCAGCTGATCTTTGCACTTTTGCTACTATTTATGGCAGATACAAATTTCATAGGATGCCGTTCTGATTAAGGTCGGCACCAGAAATTTTTCAGCGTCAGTTGTCCAGGCTGTTCGGGGATATTCCTGTTGTTTGTGTATATTTTGAAATTTGATGGTGTAGGGAGCTTCAGAGGAAGAACATGACCAAGCACTGCAACAAGTAATACAGATGGCTCGGAAATATAATGCTCGATTTAATTGCTCAAAGATACAGTAAAAACAGAAGTCTGTCAAGTATCTTGGACAGATTTTTTCCAGTGAAGGAATTGCTATTGACGATGAGTATGTCGAGGCTATTAGAGATTTACCAGAACCAAAAAACAAAGGAGACATTTTAAGAGTTCTTGGTATCATTAAATATGTATCTAAGTTTACTTCAAATTTGTCAGAGAGATCAGCGCCATTAAGGAACTTAACTAAAAACGATGGTTGTTGGAAGTGGGATAATGAGGAAAAACAGTCCTTTCAGGCACTTGAGGCCATTCTTAGCGCCCCAATTTTAGCATACTTTGATGAGAGGAAATTGACTGAAATGCATGTAGACGCATCAAATAGTGGAACTAGGAGCATGTCTATTTCAAGAGGAATGCCCTGTTGCATTTGTGTCCAGATCTCTCACGACTGCAGAACAAAAGTACGAGAAAAAGCTTTTAGCTGTACACTTTGGTGCAATGAAATTTCATCAGATTTTTTATGGGAATAAAGTTGTTGTGAAAACAGATCACAAACCACCAGTGAGAATTTTTAATAAAGATATCAGCAGTCTAAGTCCCCGTTTACAACGTATTCGACTAAAATTGCTAATTATGAGTTTCAGGTACATTATATTCCTGGTCGTGAAATGCTTGTTCCTGATGCACTTTCTCGGTTACAGCTGAAAATGTGTGAGCCAGCCAGTGATATTGAATTTGTAGTTCAAGTTTTCATGAAGTCACTAGCGATTTCAATCAGGCAGAAGGAAAGGATTTTGAAGGCCATGGAAAATGATCAGGTTATGCCAAAGCTAAAGAAATACATTCAAACTGGTTGGCCGAGGAAACACTCTATCCTCGCAATGAATTAACTGTGTGTGAAGACCTGGTGGTAAGGCAGAAAAGGATTGTCGTGCCAGCCAGTTTAAGGCAAGAAATGCTATCAATTTTGCACGCCAGTCACACTGACATAGAAAAATCTAGAGAAAGGGCGAAACAAAGTATAATATGGCCCCAAATAAATAAGGATATTAAACATTTCATTAAAAATTGTTCTAGTTGTAGGGGGTTTGCAAGAAAAAATATTAAGGAGCCCTTGAAGAGCCATCCATTGCCCATAAGGCCATGGCCGAAGGTGTTCGTAGACATAATGACATATGAGTCAAAAGATTATTTGGTTTTCGTTGATTCATATTCTAACTGGATAGAAGTTGTTGGTATGAAATCGAAATCGGCACACGAAGTAATCCAAAATTTAAAATCTATCTTCTCCATGTTCAGCACTCCAGAGGTAATGGTCTGTGACAATGTTTCATTTGCTTCGACAGAATTACAAGTCTTCGCTGATGATTACTGCTTCGACATTGTCACTCGAAGCCCCAATCATGCACAGTCTAACTCATCCGCAGAAAAAGGTGTAGGGATCATTAAGAGCATTCTGAAGAAGACGGCAGATGGAAAGGAAGATTTATATCTAGCTTTTCTTGAGTATAGGAATATTCCACTGAAGCATTTGCAGTTGTTGCCAGCTTAGCTGTTGATGAATTGAGTGTGCCGCACTAAGCTACTGTCTACGGGAAATACGTTGATGCCTCAAGTGAATGCTGACGTACCTGCTAAGCTAGAAAAGAAGCAAGCAATTGCTAAAAGCTATTAGATAGGAGCGCTAAGGAGTTCCAGGAATTGAGTCCTGGGATCGTGTATCCATTCAATATACAAAAGAGGAGAAGTGGAATCAAGGGAGAATTCTTCGAAAACACGGAACACCACGATCATACATAGTAGAGGACCTCGATACCAGCAGAGTAGTCAGGTGGAACAGAGTGCATCTTCGCCCGGCGTCGTTCAATGAAGATGGGGCTAAATCATCAATGAACTTGGTCCTCCCAGCGTCAAGACCTCAAAGGTCCAGGAGGGTGCCAATTAGACTAAAATATTGAAAAAAGGAAAGGTGTCAGATGTGGCTACACCGTTCAAGATGGGAGGTTATAAATATAAAAAAATAAAATAAAAATACATATGTTAGTTAGTGTTATAAAATTGTATGAGAGGTTAATAAAAAAGTTTGTATTAATGAATAGTTTTTTTAAAGTGTGTTGTTACTATACTAAAACAAAAAGATTGTATAAATTTATTAAAAAGGATATTAAATAATTTTCATAAACTTAATGCATATTATAACAGTAATTAAAACATAATTGAACACAAATAAACCAACTAAAAAGCTTTTTTAGCTTGACGTCTTCCCTAATGAAACAGGGTAGCAGAAACCAAGTTTTCATGCCAGTAGAAAATTTGACATTATAACCTCTCACAAAAAAGTTGGAGTTTTCATCAAACTAATGCTGATGATAGCAGCACTGCTAACTAGTATAACTTGGCAAATTACCGCCAAATTTTGAACTGAAATAATCAACCCTGAATCTTATTATTCACAATTTTTGTACAAAATGTCAACTATTGAAGCACTGTCAACTTATGGTACAGTTACCCTAGTCCTTTTCGAATTGCAGGAGTTTAAACAAGAGCATTAAGAGCATTAGGCAAAAATTATCCATACTTGATAATAGGTTTTGACGAAACGATTTAACCGAATCTCACTTTAAATAACTCATAACTTGTTTTTGAGTTATAGGGGAAAAAAAAAAAAAAACGGAAAAGGCTTAGAAAATTTTCATTTTATGGCAACCGATCCGATGTGGCAGACATTCATATTTTTGGTCTATGAAATAAGTACTTTCAACCTATGAGATCAAAAAACTTACTTCAAATCAGACACTTTTTTGGCCTTCAGCCCCAGGACTAAGTTGGTCAATCAGCCATCTTAAGGCCTACGGTAACATTTGCAGGATAGTACATCAACAGGCATCACTGGAACTGGAATTCATGTTAGCATACCAATCTGCTAACATTACTCAAGCATTAATGATAGATATCATGATTTTTTGACCAACACAAACGTTAGTTATTAAAAGAAAATGATTGTTTTTTTTGTTGTTTTTTTTTTTTACTTCACCCCACAACACCAAATCATCATCTGATTCAAATATTTTCAAAATTTTAAGTTGTCATACTAGGAAGTAATGGATTAACATTATTACCAACAGTATAAAACTAAAATAGAAGTAAACATTTATTATTTATTTTTGTAAAGTTGTCATACTAGGAAGTAATGGATTAAAATTATTGCCAACAGCATAAAACTTAAATAGAAGTAAAAATTTATTCTTTATTTTTGTTCTAGAAAATAGATAAAAAAATTTATTAAAAAATAAATAAGTTAGTTTTTATAGTCGACTAATTTCTTTTCTTATATGTAAATCGTTTAAAATTTCTTTTATTGAATTTCCTTTTGACTGCTAAAGTCCTTCTCTTCATCATTTTATGTCGAATCGACTGCTTCAACTTTTTTCTGACTTCATTAAACTGTTGATTATTTTGGTTGTTAATGGATTTAAAGAACATAACTCCATCTAAATAATAAAAATCATATATTTAATTAATTAACGAAAACTAATTTTTAAGAAGTAATTCAATAATTGTTAATAATGAATAAAAAGCCAGATACTTGTATATAATTACTATTATTAGTGTACTAAGCAACATTAGTGACCTAAAAGTATTGCAAATAACCCAGCCATCAAACAATAAAACAGATAGTGTTTCATACATACATACACTACATAAAGAAAGTTCTATCGAACTTTCAATAAAGAAATTTGCCGGAGCGAAAAGCACTTATCAAAGACAGCTATTTTGAGCACATTCTGCAATCACCATTTGCTTTTAATGATTTTATTATTCTTTCAATAATATTCTTTACATAAAAACCTAATTTCTGACAGACAGCTGTCACAGAGGACCTATTTTTATTTCTCCAAAATTAGCTATATTATTCGCTGTTTACTATATATAGAGGTTTATAGACTAAAAAAAGTTTATTAGTGTAAATGTCAGGATGGAGAGCAGCAACCAAGTCTGAACAGTGGCAGCACCAAACGGACTTGCAGACTTCTAAAAAACAATTTACAAACTCAAATGTCCTTGATTTGCTACAAGAATCACTATGAACTTGGTGAATCAAAATATTAAAAGTTTCGTTTTCTTCAGTTTTAAACATAGCAAGGTAAATAACACACACATGATTCAAAAAAGCAAATGAAAAGTTTCATTGTCAATAATATACCGAGATCATCTTGAAATTAGACTGAAAATTGTATTGCTGTATTGACATGCATTATAATGAAAAATAAATATTATGTTGAACTGGTACAAGATAAAAAAAAAAAAAAATTAAATATTTCCAATCGCTGTATCAGACTATTTTATTGAATGAAAATGTATAGGCCTACAAAAATGCCAATGCTTGGAACAAGATAATATTAAGGAATAAATCTTATACAAATGTGCCTTTTTACCATTAAAGTGAGAATAATGCTAAGAACACAATTTCAATATTAGCTATTGACTTATTGGAGATGAATTATTAAAAACTGAACAGTGTTTATTTGAATTTTGCCACAAATTAAATGAAAAATAATAATAGAATAAAATGTTAATCAAGCGCAATGAATAAAAAACAAGAGTTTATATTTGTTTCTGAATAATTCTAAATAAGTTAATTAAAAATATTTCTATAACAAAAAAATAAAATGCTCTACTTTATACAGGCAATTTAAATGAGAACGTTACGGAAGGAGGTTAGGCCAGAAGATTATGCCGACTAAGAGGAAAGCCTTCCTCCAGTTACACACTTTAACAGCTGCTTTGTCAAATAGCTTATTAATATTTTTGCTTTCTTTTTATCATTCGGAATTTTTTTTTTATTGCATGCACCTAACCAATTAGCAGTTTAGTTGAGTGTAATAAGATTCAATTAAAAAAATTGGTTTTAAAATTGTAAATTTATTTTATAAATCACCACTTCTTTTGTTTTTTAAAAATAATTTTTTATCACAAAAGAAATCACAGAGGGGGAAAATAATACAATATATATATATATATATATATATATATATATATATATACACATTCAGTTGACAGAGTATTTAAAAAATGGAAAACTAAGCCCAAGGACTACAAATATGTGACAAGAAGAGGGAGGGAGATAACTTTAAGACAATTACAAAATGACAGCAATTTATTGTTACTATTATACAGTTCAAAATATTTTCCCTGTTAAGCCTACCACTTAAGGTGGGTTACATACAGGGGATAATGTTTTTTGTCTTTGAAAAAGCTCAGGTACACTATAAGATCCTTCTCTGGATCCTTCTGGAGTGCTGAGATCCTTCTGACTTCTAAGTGCTTTTGGAGCTTTTCAATAAAGTAATTATTAAGAGAAGGCTGCCATACCTCCTCTAAATAGAATTCAATTCTAAAATCTACCATAATCACTACTATTAAGTTAAATATATTGTGTTCAGTTATTGCTAGCTTATTTAATAATTTATGTTAATTTTATAAATCGCTCGCTCAGTTTTTCTGTATTAAGGTTGATATAATACAAATTAAGATTTTAGAGGGATGTATGATAAGTTTAATTGATTTAACAGAACCACAAAACACCAAAAACCAGTTCTCAATTATTCATAAATCAGAATAAATCTCCTGTCAATAGCTGTTATCTTAGTTTTTTTTTTAGCATTAATCCATTAATTAATGGGTATCTAAAGCCATAATTAGCAATAAATTTCATTAACTCAATAGATAAAGAAACCATAAAATATGTCTCGCCAGTAAAGGACAAGCAGAAAATAATTATTTGAATTTCACTATTAATCAAAACTATCTATAAGGATCAAAATCATTAACTGTTACTTCAATGTTAAAGTGTGAGCTTTCATAATAATAAGTGTGACTTTTCATAATGCCATTATAATAATAACAGGAACACAAATTTCAGGTGAGCAACAGCACAGCGTTTCAACAATACTACAGCAATGCATTGAATGCATCTAAACTCTGCTGGAAAAAAATCTTTAAGAAGTTTCTTAACACATTCACGCCAGCGTGTACCACCGGTGGTTTACACTTGATTGCCTCATCGGGCAGCGTGTAACACCAGTGCCTCACACTTGACTGCGTGAATTACAGTCCCTGCTTGAACGTGTTTTTTTTTTGTTTCTTTTCTTTTTTGTTCAGTACCCCTACCTGGCCATGTGTGGCATACGGGGGTTACTATAGAGGTGTAACCAACCTATTCTAAACATGGTGGGTAGGTCGAGATTTATTCCGTACGGCCTCCTCAAAATAAAAGTCAACCCCCGATTTGCTGCCATTCGGCTCGAGCATGTTAAAGCAGGTCGTGCTCCAACACGCTCGGCCATCCCGGGGCCCCATGGCGTGAACGTGTTATTCTATTGAGCCAAATAAGGTCTAACGCTATAAAAATAATCTCTAATATAAAAAAAAAAAAAAAAAGAAACGTGTCCCACTGCAACCCATAAGGGTCTTGGGTTCAGTAATGTGTAAGAAAGTACAATTTTACTAAAACGGGTACCCATAATCGTGGCAACCGAGATGATCTGTGACAGAATATTAATAATATCCTGCCAAGCAAGATTCGAACTCAGGACCTAGAGCACAGCAGCTCAATGCCTTACCAATGAACCACCCCTAACATGACACAAACAAAATGGAATACAGGTTCTAGAGTAACTTTAACTTAAGGCAATAAACTTCTGCTTAACAGAAGCGTCCTCAGATATAGATCGATTTGAAATAAAATCGTACTCTATTCATTAACATACCTTAAAATTCCTATTAAGATAAATTTACAAATAATTACCTTTTAATCTAGTGTCATTATTTGAGAAAAAGAAACATTCCTTCCAAGATCTTAAATCTACCAGATATGGTTTCTTGTTATTTACTAAAGGTTCATTAGAGGTTGACTCAGAAGGGACCTCAGAAATCGGTCCAGATTTTAAAGATGAAGCATTATCTGTTTCTTCGTGTGAACCTAAAATTAAAATCAAGATCTATAAAAACCAAAACAGTTACCCTTCTGCTATGTTACTTCTGGGAGTGGTGTAAATTGACAGGTTATATAACTATATGAGTGGAAAACTTCCATCTCTTCCTTTTCATTTAAAAAAAAAAAAAAAAAAAGGCCTTGACTAGATTTATTAGATCCCAGCTTTCTACTCTCACTCACAACACAAGCTATTAGGGTAAAAATACCCCAAACATTACAATATTGGCCGTGCCAAGAAGTAACGTAGCTGAAGCAATACCACCAAAACTAAATGTACATTAAACAGATAAAGATCTTTCAAAAAGATAACAATGCCATAATGATTTTCAGATAATGAATAAAGAGAACCATAGGGGGAATCAAAACTTTTTTTATACAGCACAAAAAAAAGCTTTGGAAAGATTAAATATTAAAGATACAAAAACATTCAATAATATCGTCCAATTAGCCTTAGTGGCATTAAGTGATGTTAAAAAAACGAAACAACAACGTTCAATAATATAAACTGTATCATATAATTTACTAGCTGTATATACCGGTTTCACCCGGAGAATTTAATTTTTTAAATCTATAAAATCTAGAAAGTGAGACTTTTATCAACTCTAATGGTCGATTTCGTAAAAACCAATGTAAAGCGAGATCAAAGCGATTTTTATAACAATAAAGAATGCATTCAGAGATTGGCTGAAGTTATACAATTTTAATATGGATAGGTGTTCGCACCAGGTATCAAAGAACCACTGAGCGAAATTTGGAGAATTTAGGACAAACGGTAGGGATTTTTAAAAAGAACAAACAGGATTTCATCTTTATTTCCCGGTTTCACCCAGGGAATTTCATTTTTCTAATGTAAAAACCAATGTAAAGCGAGATCATTACGATTTTTATAATAATAAAGAATATCAGCTGAAGATCGACTGAGTTTATGCAATTTTAAAATGGACAGGTGTTCGCACCTGGTATAGATTTCTATAAAGAAAAAACAGAATTTCATCTTTATTTACATAGCTTATAGCTGCATATCCCTGTTTCACCCGGGGAATTTCATTTTTCTATTGAAACGGTCGATTTCGTAAAGAACCATTGTAAAGCGAAATCATTACGTTTTTTAAAACAACAAAGAATATCAGCTGAAGATCGGCTGAAGTTATGCAATTTTAACATGGACAGGTGTTCACACCAGGTGTCAAAGAACCACTGAGCGAAATTTGGAGAATTTAGGACAAACGGTATGGATTTCTATATGGAACAAACAAACAAACAGAATTTCATCTTTATTTATATAGATAAGATGTAAAAACTTAATAAAAATGAGCAGCAAAATAATTGGTAAGGCTTACTTTACCACAATAATAATAACCACACAAAAACTAAATTATTTATGGTGTTTAACAATCAAACAACTGTGACAGTCAACTTACCATTACCCACTAACTTAAAAAAAGGTTTTCCAATGTTTTTAAAAATATCCTTCAGGCTTTTATGAAAAAAATAATTCGTCTCAGGTTTCTGTTCATCTCCACTCATTTTGATTGTCTATGCGACACTTGTAATGTTCAATTTCTATTGCAGCTCAAGCTGAATAAAGGCCGTTCGGGATCACAAGCCACGTGCCAACCAAAGAGAAACATACTGTTATTTAGAGATTTAGGACAATACTGACTAAAATCGTGATCTAATTTGTTTTTAATTTTAAACAATACAATAATGCTAAGACTGACAAGTGATGTTCATTTTAATTACACCTAAACTTTCTTACGGGTCTTATATTTACAGTAGAAAATTCTTAGCTTGTTTTTTTTCCCCAAGAGTATTAGCTTAGCTATGACATAAAGAAATATGCTACATACAGGTAGTGTAAAAAGTATTGGAACACTTCGAAAAGTGTCAGTTGGCTAAAATATAGGATTAAAGGTCTGGTCACACATAACCGCTCCGCAGCACGGGCGCGTATCGGATCTAATTCAAATACGAAAGATCGATAGTAACCGGTAACACTAGCCCGACACCGGGTCAACCGACCTGTTACTATCTATCTTTCGTATTTGAATCAGCTCCGATACGCGCCCGTGCTGCGGAGCGGTTATGTGTGACTAGACATGCGCGCCACAGAAAAATCATCAGCGGCGGCGGCGCATACCGGCGCGCCGATGCTCGCGAGATTTTTGTATCATGGGCGTACGCAGGCGAAGGCAGCTGCCCCCTCTACAAATTTTGAGAAACAAAAACAACCAATAAATAAATTCGTGTTCATTTAATATATTTATAAAGCATTACATAAACACTTAGTAACATTTAAATATCAGTAAGTTTTATTTTGACAATTAATTGAGCCTTACAAGGTCAGAATACCTCGACCCTTTCGAGAATGTTGTCAGCCTGCCCCCCCAGAGGAAATCCTGCGGACGCACCTGGGAGTACTCGTTTATTATTTTATTTGTTGAATTGGATTGTTAATGTTAAGGCCGTACATTAAAGGAGTTTCACTTGTAAAAAACATACAACAGTCTTGTGACATAGATAACTAGTTTTTGAAATGAAAACAGATAAGCTGAATGGGGTTAAAGGTCATTGTTTACTTATAACAAGTTCTTAGCTCTCTAATTCCACCTTTCAATTCAGGTCAGTTTCTTTCCGACTGTTGTGAGTTATTGGTCGATTTAAAAATGTCTAATTTTGAGCACCGTGCAGTGATAAAATATTTTGTAAAAAATGGGATGGGGCCGAAGGAAATATTTGAAGACATATTTGCAACTTTGTGGGACTCTGCCCCATCGTATGCCACTGTCAAAAGGTGGACCGCACTCTTCAAAGCTGGCCGAGGAAACCTCGAAGATGATGACCGATCTGGGTGACGTTAGTCTCGGAAGGAGTTTTGCTGCTCTATTTTCTGCAGCCTGGCATGACAATAACAGGGCAATACTATGCAGATCTTCTCGTAAAACTGCGAGAGGCCATCAAAGAGAAACGCCGAGGAAAGATCACCAAAGGTGTGCTGCTACTGCAGGACAACACTCCCCTCCACAAATCAAGAGTTACCACGGAGACGGCCAAGCTGCTCCCGCACCCACCCTACTCGCCAGACCTGGCCCCCTCAGACTTCAACCTCTTCCCTAATATGAAAAAACATTTGTGTGGGAGAGTGTTTTCGTCAGACGATGAGGTGATCTCAGCTCTCAAAGTCGTTTTGGAAGGTTTCGAAAAAAAAAATTTGGCCGGGTTACAGATGTTAGGGAAGCGGTGGAATAAGTGCGTTGCTGTTGTGGGGGACTATATTGAAAAATAAAAATATGTAAGTTGAAAATATATTTTCATCTATATGTATATCAGGCTTAGAACTTTCTTTACCCCCCTCGTACTTCTAAAGATCCATCGTGTTCCTTCAGTGATCAGTTGAATTGAAAGTTAAATAGGATCTCGAAGAGGAGTGATTTGAAAGTGGAAGTTAATGGAGCGTGTCGGATATCGGAGAGAATAGAGGTCTAGAGGGATGTTGCTTGCATTATGAAGGATTTGTTCATGTATAAGTTCGATGGGGTGGAGGATATATATCGGACGTACGGGATCTGGTTTGGCGGGATTGGATGGAGGATTTAAATTGTAGGCTCTGTAAGATATAGGAAGGTCGGTGAGTTCTGATGGTCTAGTATAAGAAGAAAGCCAGTAACGACAGCGGTAGGACTAGCAGAGCCACTTCATCTCGGTATAGTAATGGGTTAAATGCGTATCTCTTGGGATCCTAAAGACAAAACGTATTGAATATTTCATTAGGCGTTTAAGTTTGGCTTCGAGTGCCTCAGACAGTCCGCTGTACACCATACAGCCGTAGTCAAAAAGAGGAGAGATGAGAGAGGACGGTTGAACTGTTTCCGGGTAGAGATAGTGCGACGGGAAATTTGTGAGATATGTGGTTTCCAAGAGGGAGATTGATCGAAGGTAACGCCAAGGTTTTTGACAGAATTGTGGAATCAGATAGATGAGTTGTTTAGGACTAGATTTGGAGCGACAGGAGTTGATTTGAGGAGAAAGGTGGCTTTCGACTGCTTCGCGTTCAGAGTAAATTCGTTGAGGTTTGCCCAAGCACATATTCTGTCGATATCTTCCTATAATTTTAGGATATCGTCGGAGGAATCAGCGGGGCAAAGGAAAGATAAAGCTGGGCGTCATCGGCATACAGATGGTATTGACAGCGATGGGTGGAGGATGGAAGTTCATTGATACAGATAGAAAAAAGCGTGGGGGACAAAGAGGAACACCTTTAGATTGGAGATGCTAGAGACAAATTGAGTGCATCGGCTGAAAATGGAATTGATTGGTTTTGAGTGGGTTTACCTATGGACAGTTTGCTGAGAATTACCTATTTTGCTTTGGAGTCGGGGGTACTGGATAAGGATTGCTGGGAGTAGTTGGATTTGGCGCGGTATATTAAGGATTGAGTGCTATTTCGGAGGAGCTTGATGGTAATCTTCAGAAAGTCAGGTGCCCTAAAATCTTCTAGCTGCGTCTCTTAGTTTCATAAAATTCCTTAGCGTAGGTGTTAGCCAGGGTGCTCGAGGATGCTTAACTATCTTGAACTTGAGAAGAGCGTGACGGTCTAGGATGGTATAAAGTTAAATGGTAAGGTTTTCCACCATGGAGTTAATGGCGTTTGAGGTGTATATGGGGTCCCATTGGATCATCTCAAGATCAGGCGCTAGGATTGCAGGTGATAGGGAATCAAGGTTTCGAAAGGATTTAGTTGTGGGGGAATACAGCAGGATGGGAAGGTTATATAATTGTATGAGGTCGTGGGAAGACTGTAAAGGAACCGGATGCTGTGATAAGGCGAGGAGTTTTTTAGGGAATCGAGATCATAAAAGACAAGCCAAGTGATGGAATGCTGGGTGTTAAGAGTCGGGTCGTAAGGGACTATAAATAAATTAAGGGAATAGAGGTTATCTGAAAGATAGGCTTGGTTAGGAGAAGGTATCTGGAGATTGTTGTTGAGGTCTCCGGAGAGGGAAGTGGTTAAATGGTGGAGTATTATAGGATTCATCTGAAACATACTGGATCACTGAGATGGAATACAACAGCACTGATGAAATAGAAAGATTGTTTAAGTAGAAAGCATAATAAGTGGTAACAGTCGTTAAAAAATTGATAATAAATAAAATCAAAGTTTTACTATATTTTGAGGGGGAAAATGAATGAAGATAAAAGAAATAATGGAATTCTTTATCAGTCCTTTAAACAATAACAAGGACTGGTAATAATTCGATTAGGGTAATTATACCGCAGAAAAATAGAAACAACTTGTTGCAACCAATTCTTGCTGGTACGATGCGGCGGTTGAGGAATGACTTGATATGTCCTAACAACGTTTCATATCCGCTGATCAATTTTTCTCGTAGCTTTATGAAGGTCTGCAAATAGGCCTTAAAGAAAAACTCTGTTGCCAATAATATCAACGCCAAGCACAAAAACACCCTGCTCTGAGAGTGTTGTACATGCGGCGCGCCACCTTCATCGGCGGCGGCTCGGCGCAGTTAAAATCATCCGGCGGCGGCGCGCACGTATATGTGTGACCAGACCTAAAAACGTAGGCTGATTAAATATAAAAATGTTTTGTCTAAATTTCCTGATTATCAATCAACCCTGATAATTTATTAAGATAGTAGCATTCATGTATTCTTGTTCTTTATGTAAATAAATAAGTTTACTGTTTTTAACTTTATGTATTTTTTTATATCGATTAATCCCCACACCCCTGAAATCTTTTTTTGAATCACCATTGAACAAAATATATATTTTAAAATTATGCTATGTATATGTAATTGCTTTTTATATGTGTATTTAAAGTTTCGTGGCTTAAAGTAGTTTCTGATAATATTAATATATTCACCGTTATTTGATTCTTATAAAACACAATTAAACTTAAATATCCTGTCTCCTAGATTGTAGTGCAGCTTTAGTTAACGCTTCGTATATGATTGATGTTTTTATTCGGCGCTTGAATGCAAATACTCTTACTTATCTAATTTTGTATCGTCAAAGTTAGATAGTTTATTCTAATATGATTGACGAAGAAGATACTGAAGTCATATTAGAGGTATAATTAATAATTTTTATAGTTTAAAGTTGAATTTGAAAGGATTTTAGAATATGAGGAATTTGACTTTTCAATATTAGTTATTTATTATTTAGTTTTTTATCTATTTTTTAACGCTGTTGAGCATTATTTTGTTTGTTATTTAGTTTTGTTTATATTTTAGTTACTCAACATTATTTAGTCTATTATTTTATGTTTACCTTAGTTTATTTTTAGATCTAATGCCTGATAGCAAAATTATTTGGTTAAGTCCTAGCATTCTAAACTTAGTTGAAATACTATCTAAGATGAACCATGGTTTGATATATCCTTTGCTGTAGCCAGACATATTCAGTTTTTGTAATAAATGTTGTCGTGTTATGTTACTTCTTGGCATGGTCTAAAGGAGGATATAAATAGACCCCAGTATAAACAAACTACAGTTAAAAAGGGGCTTTATCAGCTCTATTAGATCATATTAAAGGCGTCCTCCGCAAGTGTGGGCTCAATGTGTTTTATGAGTTGACGGAATATTTTTCTGTTTTTTCTCGTCTATATGTTTACTTGATTTTTTTCATATTTCGCCATTTCTTATTTTTAGGCGTAACGAGAGACAGTTAATTTCTCCATATAAACAAAAACAAAGGTTCTTTATAGGAAAACAAAAAAGACATCTTCCCTATTTAAGCCTCCTCAGAACATGTTAATAAAGATAAAGCTTACCTGATATTAAAGAACACCTGATTTTCATTAAACATGACAAATTTGATCAAAATCATTAAAGCCATTTTTGAGATAATCGAAAAAAAGATATAAATTGGAAAAAAATTTATGAAATAAAGAGCCCCCTCCGTTTGACCAATATTGATGAAATGTTTTCTGGCACATCTTTAGCATATACATACATCAAATACCCAGCTTGATCAAAATCGTTAAAGCCGTTTTTGAGTAAATAAAAAAAAACCGTGTAAATGATATAAAATTAATTAAGTAAAGTGCCCCTCCGGTTCAACATTTTCTGATATATTTTCTATATCTATAATCACTTTAATTATGTCTTTATCTTTATTATGCACATCTGAACTAAAATTATCTCCCTCTTAATTATGTTTACTGGAATTACAAGGTCGGTTTTGTTTTCTACCCTATTATTGATTTTATGTAGATTGTTATATTGTTTAAGTATGTTATTTGAATGGTCGTTATTGGAATGGTCAGTATGTTATTTGATGAGAGGGAACACGAAGTGATAAGCCTTGATGCACAATCACTATTCACCAACATCCTTATAGAGGACTGTTATCATCACCAATCAATAAAATAACTTATGAGCCTGTGATAATTAAAAAATATATAGATGATTTGTTTTTAATTGTAAAGAAGAACCAAGGTGAAGAAATTTTGAAAATATTTAATGATTATAATAATAGACTAAAATTTACAATGGAAAGAGCAATGAACAATAAAATCAGATTCTTGGATATGGAAGTGTGAATGAAAAACAGCAAAATACTCACAAAATGGACAAAAAAAGATATAAACCTATAAGGACAAATAAACCTGCAGTAATATAATGCTAAATTATTTCTCTAATAAATAATTAATATGGCAAAAAACTTGATATTCAGATCCATAAAATTGACAGATAAAGATTTCATGAAAACAATAAAAACTGAGGTATACGATATACTAAAAGAAAACTTTTACCCTATGAAATTAATTAATAAATTATGGTATAGCATAAGTAATAATATAATATAAATAATAAAAAAACAAACAGAAACAGAACATAAGATCAACACAAATTCCAAGAAACAAATAGAAAATGAAAAAAACACAAATAAAAATAAGCAACAACTGATCACACAGTTTTTTAATGATAAGTTAATAACCAATAAAGATAATAATCAGGATCAAGGCTCGATTAAGCAAAGTAAAACAGGTAGTGATAACAATGGGAATAATACAGATAATATAAAAAAGACTCTAAAAGAGTATGATCTAAGTAACATAAAATTAGGATTATATTGTCACTCCTATTCTTAAATTTACCCAGTCCAATGTGACACTGGGATCTTTGGGCAAGGTTTGTGTGGTAATTAATCAAACTAAAGACTATTTACATCCTTTTATTTACAATAAATCGTCTTACAAGTCACAACTACAAAGGGGGGTGGGGTACCATAACTCATAAATTACTTGGGACCACTTATATACTCAATAATTTACTTGGAGCCACTTATATACTCAATACTTGAGGCTACTATACAACTCTAATCCCACTCCTGGCCCGTCTGTGCCTGCCACAGCCTCACTCTGCCTGTCCCAGACTTCGACAGCCCATCTCAGACTCAGCCTCAGCTCCAGCCTGCCTGACTCCGACTCTCCCAGACTGCCTGATTGTGTCTTACTGCCCCTTCTACTTGCCTGGGCCAGCCTCTTCTAGGATTTCCCCCTCTCTCTCAGTGTCTCCTAGGTTCAATGGCCATCTTAGCTTTTCCACGTGACAATATAATAGTAACAAAATTAATAAATATTTAAATAATTTGAAAGATAGGATAGATAATTATGAAAAGCAAAATGTTAAATACAAAATTGATCGCATGGATTGTGAAAAAATATATATTGGAGAGACATCAAAAAAACTAAAGACCAGGTTAAAGCAACACATATCAAACTATACAGGAAGCTATACATATAACAAAAAACAATAAATTCACAGTCAATTATAAAACGGATACAAAAAACTTAAGCACCTATCATATGGACATATTAAATAAAATAAAAAGATTCTAATCAACAATAGTTAAATAGTAATTACAAAAAACATAATTATCACAATCAGTTGGGGGACAAGGAATTTGGTGTTGATAAATATACAGGGTGAAAATATAGAGGACAAAGTCCATCAGCATTTAGTCAATTGGAAATGGACAAGTGTGAGCTGACATATAGAAAATCTGTAACAGTGTTTTTTAGCATATGACATTGATATTTATTAAAAGATTTTCAATCATGCGATTGAGAAATTATGTATGTAAGTTATATTTAATTTATTAATTTCTTATAATTGTGATTGGATCATTAAATGTTAATGAAAATAAATTAATGTACAGGCTTTGAGAATGGGGACACAGCCCCGAAACGTCAACAATGTTGTGGATTAGAAAATAAATAGTGGTTGTTAAAAAAGGGGGATGCTTTGTTAGTTAATCATTACTTACAATATAAAAATCTTCCTATCAAATTTAGAAGAAAAAAAGAATTATAGAATAATCACAATAAAAACAAAGAAATCTCGCATATTTTATTAATAAACTACTATTTTAACCTTTTAACTGTAGAGGGACCTGGGAATGAGGTGGTCCACCAATGCGGGTTAGTAGGCACACCGAGTGGTCCCACTGTGCAGAGTACTTTTACGACATTCTAGTTCTCGCATCTCATATCTTTTGTGAGCTTAATTAATCCTACATAAACTTCTCCGTCCTCACTATTCGATCCGGACTATGGACTAGCTCTGGTTGAGTTAACAAATTTTTAAAAATTAAAAAGCTTCCTCATCGCCAGCACCCGCTAAGAGCTCCAAAAGCTCTTCCTCACTATATAATTTTTTCACCATCACAACTATTTCACAATACATGTTTATGCCACAGTAGCTGCAAATAAACTAAAATTAGACGAAGGGTTAATACGCAGGTATAGAAAGGTTTGATATCAGGCAAAAGGTTATGTTATTTACAGAAAGCTGAAAAGCAACCATGTATCAAAGCAATATAGTAAGGAAAAGAATAATCAAATGCACTCTAGCAGTACAGGGAAATATTATAGAATCCAAAAAACGTCGAAAGAAAGCCCTAGTTACCTGGCTCTTATATAAGCCTATAGTAGTGAAGGGGAAAAACAGGGTGGCTCATATACAAGCCATCAGCACCCGGGGACCAGCGCCCAGCTGGCTCATGTACGAGCCAACAGCAGTTAAAGGGTTAAATTGTGGATCTTTATGGTATCCTTGAGATTAAAGTATATTACTTAAAATTATGATGTCCAGTCAAGCTTTTTTGTGATCCTTATATTAACCTCAACTTTTACAATTTTTTGTCCAACGTTTCAGCACTCACGCCATTATCAAGATAAACATCTGTGTCCACAAAATATTTTCAATAAAATAGGCTGAATGCCCTTGTCATAAAAATTAAAAGTTGTTATTAATTAAAAACACAGCCCTTTTCTTCTCCAGCTTTAAAGTCAAAATGGGATATGGCACCAGCGCCCAGCTGGTTCATATATGAGCCAAAAACAGTTAAAGAGTTAAATTGTGGATCTTCATGGGTATCCTTGAGATTAAAGTCTATTACTTAAAATTATGATGTCCATTAATGTAATGATAGTAAAACATCTTCAAACTTTTATAGCATTACTTCACAATGTCAATTAATTGATATACTACAACAATACAATATATTGATATAATACAACTGGCAAAGTATAACTTCACCTTCTTAGTCCGAAAATGACTGACTGAAGTTAGAATACAACTGCACTGACAGTTGACATACAAACAACTGAGAGCTAGGGCCATCCCGCCCTTGATAAGAGTCCTGGTAATCCAGACTGATCCAAAACCATCCTGGTGGATGTTTTTAAATCTTCTAGAGTGTCTGATGCACGATTCCATCTATTTATTCTCTTCAGTATTTATCAATAAATGGTCATTTATTAAATTAGAATTTTAACTTACAAAGGGAAATTAAAATCATAAATGAAAATGTAGTTATGTAAAATGTACCTCAGTAGTGTTTGTATGTTAGATACACTACTTCAAATATTATAAAGATTGTTTTTATAATAATCATTTTCATTAAACTTATTATTTTAACATAACTAATTTCATTTAATATTTAGTTCTTGAGGCCAATATGAAACATAAATATGAAATGAAATGATCAATATCGACAATTCTGCATATTTTTATGATCACCAATCTACTTGGAGTCAAGTTCTTAGAGTTATGTGCGGCTAATTTCAAATTGATTATTTCACAAAATTCACTAAAATAGCATATCATTTCATTTGGAGGGATACCGATAAAAAATGCATAATATGTGCAATAAATTATTATAATTGTTATAGAGTTTTTAAAATAATTTGTTTAATAACTACAATGTGATTATGCATAAACCAACATACCATACAAAAAAGTATAGAACTTAATTAATAAATGAATATTTGAATAATGAAAACACATATCAAATCCACATGTAAATATCATATCCAAATACAAATGTTATGAAGCTGTATTAAATCTTGTAACCAAAGAAAAATAATGTACAAAACCATAAGTAAGATCTGAGAGAGAGTTTACTTATAATTGTGTCACATCTACAGTTGTTCTTGAATTGCATAGATTGCAGCATGGAAAATTCGCCACTAAACTCTAATCTTATAAGTTTATTTGCTATTTCACTGCCAAGGTAACCGCAGTAGCTTGGCATCCATTTAAATAATACCTTTATTTTCTGATAATGGAGTGTTTTTCCCCAAACTGATGGGCCAGAGGTTTATTTCAGTTATACGGCAATTTCAGCAAATTTCTATTCCAAATTACAATTCATTGATTTGCTAGCAAAACAGTTTTCGATTGATGTCAAGAGGTATTTATGGAATGAAATACCTCTATTCTTTGCTCAGTAAAGCAGATTGGTATTTAGGTAAAAATAACTAGTATTTCATTCTACCTAGAATGAAGGGACTGGATGTCATATAGATTTGGCAATGTCAATCTGAGCTAGGTATCTTCCCTGATTTTTAAACTACAAGTTATCTTGTTTACTTAAATCACTATCTATGTACAATGATATTAATATTATATTATTTTTACTTATACAGGGAGGAGAGCTTTATAGATACTTAGAATCACAAGGTGCCACAATCCAGGATGTATATTCTTCCTCCAAACCAGCAGCTGAACCAAAATTGACAGCTAAAAAATTTTCAAGTTCAATCGTTGTGAGTTTTTAGATATTTTATGTTATTAATATTAATCAATATAATTTTATTTGTTGCCAACAAACAAGATGTGGGTAAAGAGTTGTCCTTAGCACTTATATTAAAGAAAAATATATGAAGTAAACTAAATTGAATTTAGGATACTAATAAAACCATAAATATAAATAAAAAACAAAACTTGTTGGCAATAAAAATAAAAATGTTTAATATAATAAATATTTATGTAATTTATAGAAAGTAAATAATCCTACAACTTAACTGTTTGCTGAGCATGGGACATCAATAAAAAATAGTTTTTGTTTTTTACATCAGCTGTGCCCTACTGCTCACATTAATAACTGTCAAATTTATGATAGGTAACGGGATATACTCCTTAATATTTCAAGAAAATTCCTGTGACGACAATGAACCATAAACATGAATTCTCAGATGTCTCATTTATTAAAGAGTAATATAAGTTAAACAAGTAAGGAAGTGTAATTTCTGTTTACTTTTTAATTCCCTGGACTAGAACTTTAGAAACAGGTTATATTTCATTGATGATTACCGATTTCAATATAGTTAACAGCAGAACTGGGTAAAGAGAGAGTTGAAATAGCCATTAGAAAATTAAAATAGCAGGAGCAGATAATATTCCTAGTGAACTAAATAAAAAGTCTGGGAGTGGGAAAAAATACCCGAAGAGTGGTATCTATTCTTATTCCAATTCACAAAAAGGGATGAAAGACGGATTGCAATAACCATTACGGAATCTTATTCCTTCTGGTTTGTTATAAAGTATTAGAGTTAATCCTGACTAGTCGAATCACTGAATAAGCCTAGGAAATTATCGGAGGTTATGCCGATGATTTAGGTTTGCTTGGTGAGGAAGCGGAAACTATGAAACTAAATACAACAACATTGAAAAGCCAGTCAAGAACTTGGGATGGAAATAAATACTTGTACCACAAAATATTTGGTTAGCCGTAGAAGTGGTGATGATTTTGAGAGGGGAATATGCTAATATGATTAGAGGGGAATACGTTTGAACACAAAGAGAACTTTAGATATTTAGGGGTGATCATAACTATGAAAATACTAAACAATAAGGAAATCAAGCCTTGATTAAAAGCCGGGAATGCTTGGTACTTTTCAGTAGCGAAATTGCTTAGCTCTTCTTTCCCGAAACTTAAACATTAGGATTTACTTAACTATCGTTTTTTCTTATGGTCCTTTAGGGATGTGAAATGTGGCCGCTAAAATTGAGGGATAAGCAAAGGCTGAGGGTTTTTGAAAATAAGGTATTGCGTAGAATATTTGGAACGAAAAGGCTAATAAGCATGGGGCCGACTGGACGACATGATTGCATGAAGGCAGAACTGAGTGCACTGTACCTGGTAAATACAATAGAGTTGATAGGAGCACATCAAATAAAATAGGCATGTAAAAAAAAAGGCCTCAAAATGATACAAGCAAAATTTTTATCATTGTCTCTTAGCATCAAAGGGTTAAATCAAAATAAATAATCTATTGGTTTCCATCTTGGTCATTTAGATGGTTGGCAGTGCACATCAACTCCCAACTAATTCAATTTCTTTTTTGTTTTCTAAGTGAATAAGCTAATCTCTGATAAAATCACCCCAAAACTTGTTTATTTTACTCAATATTTATTTTTCAGGTTTCTGCTGAAATATTAAATATTCTAAACATGATACTTAAAAGTGATTTATTGTTAGAAGAAGATGCTAGTCATTTGTTTAAAAGGTTTTCAGAACTATTGCCTCAAAGTCAAACAAAGATGTATGTATTTTATCTATATAATAAATGCAAAAATGTACAGTGGTGTACCTAGACCAGGTGAGCCCTGGGGTGTGATACATTTTTGAAGGCTTTCCTGCACTTTGGCAGGATCCCCTTATAATAGAAGGTAATTACTGAGGAGAGGGAGGTTATCCTGAAGTGGGGCCCCCTAATAGAGAATTGGGCAGATCCAAGGGGAGGGGGGTCACCGGGGTCATGACCCCTCCCCAAATATTTTGGCTTTTCAATTTTTTTGTAGTTTTAAGAGAATAATGCATTTAGGCATAACAGTCCTTCTTAATAAAATAATACAAATTTGGTGCTGAATCCGCCCCTTAATGGAGGTTGATGGCCTGAAGGGTGGATTCCATTCCCTGATTTGGGTCCCTCCCTAGGTAGCCTAGGTACGCTACTGTAAATGTTTTGATTTAATGGTGTAAATTCACATTATTTTCATTTTAAAATAACATGAATATAAATGGACATGCTTTTCTGCCAAACTTACGTATTACTAAATTATTAAGTCTAATTTTATATATTGATTAATCTATATAAAAATTGATATTGGAAAACTTATTCGTAGCTGAGGGAAATTGTTAACCGAATTAATTTGTACCCAATCACTATTACAAACTGTCCATGTAATAATTCATAAAGCCAATTACATTAATTTGTTATTGTATTAATAATTTTATATATAACTATTAATATAAAAACTAACTTTGGTCAACTTATTATAACATTTCTCATTAACTTTAAATATAATAAATTATTAATTTTATCTATTTATGTAAGATTCTTTTCTTAAAATGATAAATAATAGTTCTTTAAAACTTTCATTTTATAAATTAAACCATTTCTCGGTATTTTACTAATTATCTTTTTAAAAAATACAAATTAATTCTCTTTTTATTTTATTTCTAGATTTAATATGAAATTTAAAGAAATTCTGGTTTTAAAACTTTGCCATCTAATTGGATGATTATATCATAATGATGTATTTATACAGGTAGTACCTGGGCCAGACCCCCCCTACTGTGCACCCCCCCCCCCCACATCCCTATAAATTGCATATCGTTGTGATAAAAGATTAAGAAAAAGTCAATGTTCCCAGAAAAAAAAGTGGCCGCACTAACCCGAAATTCACGTTCTCATTTGTCTCATTTTTATCTCTATGCAGGAATAAGTTTGTTTTAAAATAAAGGGGCATTTTTTATGCTAAATTTAATGTTCTACAACTTTTATCTGTAACATTTTTCATATACAGTATATGTTGTCGAGTTATAAGCGTTGGAAAATGAGTTTCCACCAAAATGGTAAAAATTACCGATCTTTGATGTTCAAATTTGGCTAAATAACTAATCCGATTTCAACTTCAAATATTTCATTTTATTTGTAATATTATATCATTTTTTCGAAAAAAAGAGAAAGTAAACTTTTTATGTGTAGTTTTATGTCGGATTATAGACCATTAGATGTTTGAATACTTACATTTTTTAATTGGTTTCCCTCAGCAGTAGTCGGTTAATTTTAAATTAACCATATATATATTTATCATTCATTAATTGTTGTGAGCTATTAAATTGTATTAGGTATATACTTTCTAAATTGTATTATGAATAATTTCTAAATATCAACGAACAAACAGAATCTGCGACTAATTAATTATTATTTATCATATTTACATCCTTTATTTTTTGTCAGATTTATATAATTAAAAAAAAAGGGTTATATTATTTTTTTAGTCAATTAAATATTTCCAGTTACATAGGCTCATTCATTCAAAATAATATCCTAAACCTGCTGTAATTATATCATGTATGAGAATTGAACGATGTGGCAGAGGTCTGGATGCGCCCAAGTCACTGGCGCCTTTTCGCCGCTAAGGTCCGTTTTCTATGAACCTAGTTGATATTTTTTGAAATTTGACCAATGATTCTTAAAGAAGAATAATTGCTCCAGATGTTTTTTGTTAATGATGGCTGTTTAATCACAAATTAAGTTGGAATTTTAATATTTATTAAGCTTGCAAAAAAATGACTTTAAAGGTATTTTATGTTGTCTAGAATAATTATTTTAATACGTTTGGTTATTTATTTTGAATCTAGAACTATCTAGCTTTAATAAAAGACCAGTTATGGCAAAATTAAGCATAATGGTGAATGTTAGTAATAAAAAGAACTAAAATCAAATTCGTCATTCCGCCATGTTTGAACGCCATTTTGGGTTAGTGCGGCCTTTTTTCTTTTTCTTTCCACTTTTTTTCGGGGAACATTGGCTTTTTCTTAATCTTTTATCATAAGAAACACGATAGGCAATTTATAGGGATGTGGCGGGGGGGGGGGGGGGGGGGGGCATGGTAGGGGGGTCTGGCCCACCGTGTAAGGCAGTCCCTGAACTTAGTCGGGTTAGGTCCCCTGAAATTTCACTCGTCAACTTTGACTTAAGGCAAGTACTTTCATGGACAAATAATTATGAATGTATTTATGTATTTTTCATCAAAGCAAGAAACTGAGGAACTAATTATGACAAAGTAAAATCCAGCTTAAACCCTTAGCTTCCAGCCAACAGCATATATTTGGCACCTATACTTTTCATAGGTGCCCACCAATTCCATATAATCAGGCTGCTTGTCCTTTCCGTAGCTGTCTGCAGCTGATAATAGCCGTTTTGGGGATGGAGCTCATTCCGTGTGTAATTTAAATCCTCCGGATATTGCATTATATTACTTTTTAATATATTATTTTATTTAATATATTAGATGGTATTTGAGCTATGCCAACATACTGATACATATGTACATTTGTTGTATGCTATAGACATTCATCTTTGATCTCCACTGATCCTTTTTTTTTTACCCCTTCTTATTCTATATTTGTACCGTTTGAAGTACAACCACCAATGATACAGCTGCTCTTTTGATATTTCACCGACTATCATAAAATAGTTTCCATTATATTGTTCTGGTTAGTAAATAAATAAATAATGCACATTATCTCAAATAATTAAAAAAAGTACCACGGTAAACAAAATAAAATATTCATTAACACAAGACAACAACCTCGGATGAACTAAATAAATTAATGCGGTACTAAGTGAACAGATGGGTGGCTAACGGCTGTGAGGTACTCTACACTCCCGAAATTCGGGCACGAAAATTCTGAAAGCTCAGAAGCAAAACTGAACTGAAAAAAAAAAATAATGTATAAAGGGTTTCTTAGAAAGGATCTGTCCGGATAAAATAGTTAAAAGTGCACCAGAGTGATAAATGGTTACTGACTTACATATATGTACTCTATCAAAAGAAACCCCTACCTCCCAAAATTTTAGATCTTATTTTATTTTTATATGCTTGTAGGGCTTCCTGCAATGCTTCTCTTCTATTATGAGGACTTCATCGGCATATACTAGATTTTTAATTCATACAGGATGCATTTTCCAATTTCCTACTTTCAACTTGGGGCTCCTTAGTTTAGCTTCCCATATTATTCTATCCATGTAAATAGAAAACAAATGTGTACAAAAAATGATGGGCTTAAATTGTCCCCTTGCTCTATTCCCGTTTCTTTTTCAAATTTGTCAAATTTTTTTATGCTGAGCCTGAATATCCCATAAACTTTTCAGTATAAGCTAAGGATTGTCGGAGATCCTGTTTCCACCTAGATGCAATACTTTATTACTTATCACATGGGCAACAAAAAAATAGAATCACTAATTTCTAAATAAACACCTGTATTTCTAAATGGCATATTTAAGAACAGAAATTCTGTTGTCCCATTTAGACCAAAATTAGCCACAGAAAGCTGTTTTCTTAATTGTATCTTCTTCTTTTTTTGACAACATAACTTTTCTTGATGTAAAATGGGGTATGGTGTAATTTTGTGAACAATGTGAATTCAAAACGATGTTATCCAGGGTGAGTTCCTTCTGGGGGCTGCTTCCTCTATCAGTATTAATATTAAGCTATACTTTTTAAAAAAAATTAAAATTTCTTATTTTTAAAATTTATGTAAGTCACATTATCATTGCTGAAAAATAAATAAACATCTAAAGAAGGGGAGAGTGGGTTCTCTGTCTAATGGCTAAGAGAATTTAATTTTAGTAAAGTAAAGTGTACAGGTTGATTTTTTACCTCATTGTAAACACTATTCATCAAAGCAAGAAACTGAGGAACTAATTATGACAAAGTAAAATCCAGCTTAAACCCTTAGCTTCCAGCCAACAGCATATATTTGGCACCTATACTTTTCATAGGTGCCCACCAATTCCATATAATCAGGCTGCTTGTCCTTTCCGTAGCTGTCTGCAGCTGATAATAGCCGTTTTGGGGATGGAGCTCATTCCGTGTGTAATTTAAATCCTCCGGATATTGCATTATATTACTTTTTAATATATTATTTTATTTAATATATTAGATGGTATTTGAGCTATGCCAACATACTGATACATATGTACATTTGTTGTATGCTATAGACATTCATCTTTGATCTCCACTGATCCTTTTTTTTTACCCCTTCTTATTCTATATTTGTACCGTTTGAAGTACAACCACCAATGATACAGCTGCTCTTTTGATATTTCACCGACTATCATAAAATAGTTTCCATTATATTGTTCTGGTTAGTAAATAAATAAATAATGCACATTATCTCAAATAATTAAAAAAAGTACCACGGTAAACAAAATAAAATATTCATTAACACAAGACAACAACCTCGGATGAACTAAATAAATTAATGCGGTACTAAGTGAACAGATGGGTGGCTAACGGCTGTGAGGTACTCTACACTCCCGAAATTCGGGCACGAAAATTCTGAAAGCTCAGAAGCAAAACTGAACTGAAAAAAAAAAATAATGTATAAAGGGTTTCTTAGAAAGGATCTGTCCGGATAAAATAGTTAAAAGTGCACCAGAGTGATAAATGGTTACTGACTTACATATATGTACTCTATCAAAAGAAACCCCTACCTCCCAAAATTTTAGATCTTATTTTATTTTTATATGCTTGTAGGGCTTCCTGCAATGCTTCTCTTCTATTATGAGGACTTCATCGGCATATACTAGATTTTTAATTCATACAGGATGCATTTTCCAATTTCCTACTTTCAACTTGGGGCTCCTTAGTTTAGCTTCCCATATTATTCTATCCATGTAAATAGAAAACAAATGTGTACAAAAAATGATGGGCTTAAATTGTCCCCTTGCTCTATTCCCGTTTCTTTTTCAAATTTGTCAAATTTTTTTATGCTGAGCCTGAATATCCCATAAACTTTTCAGTATAAGCTAAGGATTGTCGGAGATCCTGTTTCCACCTAGATGCAATACTTTATTACTTATCACATGGGCAACAAAAAAATAGAATCACTAATTTCTAAATAAACACCTGTATTTCTAAATGGCATATTTAAGAACAGAAATTCTGTTGTCCCATTTAGACCAAAATTAGCCACAGAAAGCTGTTTTCTTAATTGTATCTTCTTCTTTTTTTGACAACATAACTTTTCTTGATGTAAAATGGGGTATGGTGTAATTTTGTGAACAATGTGAATTCAAAACGATGTTATCCAGGGTGAGTTCCTTCTGGGGGCTGCTTCCTCTATCAGTATTAATATTAAGCTATACTTTTTAAAAAAAATTAAAATTTCTTATTTTTAAAATTTATGTAAGTCACATTATCATTGCTGAAAAATAAATAAACATCTAAAGAAGGGGAGAGTGGGTTCTCTGTCTAATGGCTAAGAGAATTTAATTTTAGTAAAGTAAAGTGTACAGGTTGATTTTTTACCTCATTGTAAACACTATTATAAAAAAATTCAAAAAAGTTTGGTATTTTAGGGATTACAATATTTAAAAATTTATGCATTTTTAAAATATAACTTGTAAAAGTTAGAGTACACCATAAGTAAATCATCAGATTCCCTGTGTAGTTTAGCTATCAAACCACCCTTCGAATATCACAAATTCACTATTCTCTACAAAAAATAAAAAACTGAAATTGTCCATGTAATTTTATGTTCTCTGAGTAAATTATTTGTATTTTCAGCTCATTAGTTGATGATATATCTAAATGTATTTTGATAATATCTCAATTTAGATGGGCATCCCTGCATTTACATTCGGATTTATTTAAAACCTTTGAATTTTTAGTAATCTAAATATAAATGTAATATTACTAATACACATGTATTTGTAGTCAATGTAATAATATGTTTATTTGTTTGAAAACAGTCAAGATATAATACTAAATTCATTAACACTGGAAATTTCATTTAGTTTTCATTCATTATTTTTACTTTCTTGACATTTGAAGGTAGGCAAAGTATTTATCTTGTCATGTAATAATTATTTATTTTCTGTGACTATTTAGCATTATTATTTTGCATTTTTTAGACCCTATAAATTCATAATACCTGGAATGATAATAGGAGTATCTGCTTATGGCTATTTTAAATGTTATTTTGGAGAATTAATTTGTTCCTCCGTCATAGCATGTAATGCAGTTTATTTGTTTTTTGAAATTATTAATCTATTTAAACATTTGAAACCAAGAAAAACAATTAAACAAATATTATCTCACCTGAAAGACATAACAACTTATATAAGAAAAAACATAAAATTGGTGCAAGAAGAAGATTCATTAATCTATTCAAAAGAAAAACTTCTACAAATGAGGTACTAATTCTTAATTTTTTTTTTTAATTTTATCTATTTATTATGTTTATAAGATTGTAATAGTTAAGAATGCACGCACGCACGCACACGCACGCGCGCACACACACACACACACACACACACACACACACACACACACACACACACACACACACACACACACACACACACACACACACACACACACACACACACACACACACACACACACAAGGTAAGGTGCACATTGAACTGTGCCACGCAGGCGACGCAGAGCAGGCAAAAAAAAACACAGTTGACCGCGCACATTGGAGAGCAGTTCCTGTGCCGCAGTTTTCCGAAGGCAGGGGTTTATTTTGTGAAAGTTATGTTAGATTTCTTGGATTTAAACTCAGAACCTTACTTGGATATAGAGTTAGAAACAAAAAAAAATTGCTATTTCAAAAGTCATGGTAAAAAATATTGTGATAAAATGCGTATATGGAGAAAAGACCAGGTCATGAAAGAATTTGCACACAGAATTTTCTTAAAATAACTATTTCCGTCTGAGTCTGGTGGAGCTCATAATTACATTGAAGTTACTATTTAGTCTGAGAGATCCAATGCTAAAAATAATAAGTTATCGTGATGTTTAAAATCATCTAATGAGAGGTCTGCCTATGCTCTTAGTTTGTAGAAGCTTGTTCCTTTTATCATATTAGGCTCAAAATCTTTGCGTGTACAATGCCTCTTAAAATCCTCTTACACGATTTTAACAACATAATATCATTATGTAATAAATTTTCATTAATACTTCTTTAATTTTATTAGAAATTCAGGGTCTTATGCGCAATCTGGGCGCCAGTGATAACAGTTACGTTATAATCACAGGTGTAACAGTTATTTCTTCATGCCTTCAATATTTACTTATAATCATTTCAGATTGTTGGAAGAGTTACCACAGCATCCCAACGGTTCCTGGATACAGTTTTAAACATCAAACTGTAAACCACAAAAAGAATTTTCGTGATCCTGAAACTGGAGTCCGCACTAATACCATAGAAGGTTTCTTATCGTTCATTGTCCACCAATACATTAATTATTTGACCAGTTCTAATTTTATTTTTTGTTCTAATCAGTTAATTCCTAAGGATCTCGTCTCAGAATAAAGTTTATTTTATCTTCTACTGCATTCTGTATGAGGATATAAATAAATTATGTAGAGATTATCAAAGAGAAGTTATATTCACATCAAATTTCTTATTAAAAAATTTCCAATCTATACATGGTCGATTTTTAAATAGCTGTTTTCTTTTTAATCAAATATATTTAATAAAAGAAGAAATATACATTATTTGTTTTTAATTAACATTTCCTTTAACTAAATTTCCGTAAAGCCTATGTTTTTTTCGGTGATATAATATCAGTAAAATTGTTCTAAGATCATAACTTGTTGAATCGTTTAATGAACTTCTAGTATCTATGAGAAGAAAACTTGTTTTTCTAATTTTTTAACGTGTCACGACAAGACGAATAAAAACTAACAAAAACCGGAATAATGAATTACAAATAAAATAACAATATTAAAAATATTTAAGCAAAAGTATCTACTTTTAGAACTTCAGAAAGGCCCCCATCTAAATTTTAATATATGTATATATTTTTTTTTAAAATAATTTTACAAGTACATTTTTCATCCTGGAATTGTTTAGTTTTAGAAATTCAAAACACTTATATGCACGTATCATGCACTTTTGGAATAGCAAGAAATTTGAAAATTATATTGTGATTTTGGAATCTAAAATAACAAAATATATATATTTTTAAAATTATTGTATTTTTAAAACCGTTTTTTCCCTAGTACTTATCTAGAACACCCTATATATACAAAATACCTTGAGATATATATTAACCTGCTTGCGAGTTGCGCGGTTCCTATCTAATTCACTTTCCACAAAAACTGCTCTGCTCTGTGTCGCGAGTGTCTAAATGTGCGCTCGGCCTGAGTAATGTATTTTGAAACTACTGTTTAGAGATTATATGAAGTTAATGATGGCCTGAATATCATAACTGAGGAATAATATTACCTATATATCATATATTATGAAATCATAATTACCTCACTGACCAACTTAACCTGAAGCTCACAGACAGATACTTCGGTGCCAGCCTAACCTAACAATCACCCTAGTTATCTGTTATAAATAGCTTACTGCTGTTTGACAATTCTTCAGTGTTTTAATGCCTAATAATAATTGTATTTTATTTATGTATTTGATTTAGTGTAATTATTAGAAAATAGTAAGTACAGTAAAAGTCATGTGGATTTCATTACCATGGTTGGCAGATGTGGTGATGGTCAGTGGAAATTCCTTGGAAGTTCCTCCTGTCTTAATCCGATGGACTGGCTGTGTTGATGCAACATTCAAGTTTTTTTTGTTTTTAATTTAAGTAAATTTTTTCTTTTGATTATTTATAATGAAATTAAATGCACCCGATGTATTTATAAAAAAAATAGTGTAACATTGTTTTTTTGATCTCGGACATTATCAACTATACCTACTTAATACCCAAACTGCCCTTATCGGCCTATGCTGAGTCTGTGTTGCCAGCCAACTGTAACTGAACATGCCCACACGCTCGCTCCTGTAGCACGCATTTGTTTAGCGAAGTCCAGGACTTTTGCTAAGAAATCATCTTATCATTATCAGTATATTAGACGGTGAAGGTTAATCGAAGTTTTGCTGTAACTGATATCATAGCCAACCACCCTTTGTCTGCAGAATTTTCTCATTTTCATGTTTTAATTAAAATTTTCATTGCCAATAGTTGTTGGGTAAATTGTCTGTATGGGTGCATGTGCGCGCCCGTGGTTGTTTGTGCGTGATATACATATACACACGAACACACCACACACACACACACACACACACACACACACACACACACACACACACACACACACACACACACACACACACACACACACACACATTTATGTATATGTATATATACATATCAACCAATTTGAATGATGAAGTTTTGGTTATCCCTAATTATGATTTTGACTGACAAATTGAAAAGTTAATGTATTTTCACTGCCCTGATGATGGTTCACTTAAGTTCTTGCATATTTTAATAAACCTTGTGGGTATTATTGATCATCCTTCAGCTATAATAACCTAAAAGGTCCCAACACCCTATCATTTTTATAAATATTCATTATATTAATTGGGAGCAGTAGGAAAGCAATAAGCAGTTATGTTTAGGCCACATTGGGAAGAACCTAATGGATCATTGTGTACCTATTTACTTATTTTTACCACTATTATCTTATTTATTTATCATGCTTGTTATTTGTTGTTGATTTGCCTGTTATATTTATATCTTACACCTATAATTTTTAGGTATTGATTTATAGAAAGCAGAATGGATTGATTGTTATTACTCTAGACCTACATCTAAAACATAACTTGACAGGTGGAATGAATTCTGCATCGTTACTTATTGTTTTTGTAGGAAATGTTCTTTATTGTTTTTTGTTAATAAACACATTAGTCATTCATGTATTTATCCACACACCTGTCTATTATGTTAGCATTGACTTCAGTATTTATGTTTTTTAAAATACACATATTAAACTTTAGAAGCTCAAATGAAACTTAACATTATTTGTTACTGTTTTTGTTGATTTTCTAGGAATGATGTAAATATGATTAATGAGCATACATTAAGAAGGAAAAAACTTGAAATTTTTATAATATGTCAGAAAATAATTCACATGATGAAGAATTCAATTATGCTATCAAAAAAAATTACATTGGCTATTGTAAAAAGTCAGGAACAGAAAATGTCGGATTACAGTGCCTCTTATATTGCATTTTATTCTGATGATCAACTAGGAATAAACAAATATGGTGAAGAAGATACTAATATTTTACCGTTTATCGATGTGAGTATTATTATTTATCAATATTAATACAATGGCTAATATTTTTTAGGTGTTTTATTCTAAACAGGCTTTCCTTAATGGCAAATCTTAAAGGATTAATCAATTGATTATATTTAATATGAATTATCTCTTCTTTTTTTTTTAAATATATGTCTTATCAGTCTGGTCTACCTTCTAATGTTTCCCGGAGTATATCTTACAAAAGGGATTCCCTAAGTGGGGTTTAAGGGGTGACCCAGGGCAAACATAAAAACAAATTAATTAACAGAAGAGGTCGAGCTATGGAGAAGTCTGTTAGTTTGATTGAACTGTGGGCTGTTGACGCTTGAACTTCTGAGAATTTCAGTGGTGGCTCTCTGGTTCTGATTACCGTAAACTGTTGCTTCGGGAACAATCTGAATTTTTGATAATTTATAAAAAGCCATTGTTTCTTTAAAATGTATATAACTTCTAGGAGATGTACTGAAGTGCTCTGGTTCTTAGTCCTTCTTCAAAACTCTTGGAAAAACATTGGATGAAATAATGCTAATTGACTTACTTGGACCACCATTAAAATTTCCAATCTCCATTTCGTATCTTAATGTGCTGTACTACTGTTATGGTCACTTATGGTTTGCTATCTCCAACAAATGAATCACTTATATATTTTTACTTTCACTTATATATGAAATATATAGTAAGGGAAAGTATTGCGATCATGAAAAATTTCGAATTCCGGTTTTCAACAGAAATACACGTTTTGGGGTTCCCTGAGTCCAAATAACCAAGTCCCACGAAATAGTCTGTGTGTGTGCGTGTGTGTGTGCGTGTGTGTGTGTGTGTGTGTGTGTGTGTCTGTCTGTCTGTCTGTCTGTCTGTCTGTCTGTCTGTCTGTCTGTCTGTCTGTCTGTCTGTCTGTCTGTCTGTCTGTCTGTCTGTCTATCTGTCTGTCTGTCTGTGTGTGAACAGACTAGCTCAAAAACTATAAACCATGCGAACCTGAAATTGGGTATTTAGTGTATGTATATGCCCACGATGTGACAGCAAAAATTTCATCAAAATTGGTCAAACGTAGGGGGTACTTTATTTAATAACATTTTATGTATTTTTTCGATTTTCTCGAAAATGGCTCTAATGATTTTGATTAAACTGAGTATTTGATGTATCAATATACCCGAGATATGACTGTAAAAATTTTGTCAAAATTGATCAACAGGAGGGGGCACTTTATTTCATAACTTTTTTTCGATTATCTCAAAAACGGCTTTCATGATTTAGATCAAATTCGTCATGTTTAATGAAAATTAGGTTTTCTTTAATACCAGGTAAGCTTTATCATTATTAAAATGTATGTCTCCATCTATACAAAAATCCTTGTTTTTGTATATATGGAGAAATTAACTGTCTCTTGTTACGCCTAAAAATAAGAAATGGCTAAATATGAAAAAATCAAGTCAACATATAGAGGAGAAAAAAAGAAAAATATTCCGTCAACTCATAAAACACGTTGAGTCCACGCATGCGGGTACGCCTTTAATGACAGACCATTATTCATAATTTAAGCCGTTCTGTTCATATAATGGAAATGAATTTTTTTTTCATGGTACCTAAATAAATTTTTTAACAACTACATAGAGAATTATAAAATCAGAAGACTTGGTGCTTGCATTGAATTATCACAAGTAAAAACTTTTATTTAATAATAAAAAAATTAGTGTTTTTTATTCAGCAAATAAAAACAAAAACAAGAATATGGAAAAATGTGTGACTTTGAGAAGTGGCAACTAACAAAACATATCAATTTCTAATCTAAGTAAGTTGGTAAGTGAAAGTTGTGTGTTGCGCGCACGCACGAGATTTTTATAATTCTTTGCTTCAATTCTTTCATTTAAATTTTTTTAATTTTGGCGGATGTTTCGGAATCTTTGACCTATATTTTTCTAATACTTTTTGTTAAATAATCAATTCTTAGACAACTTCCTTTTCATCTTGCTGATAAATAAATACTCTTTTAAAAATTATCACGGTTATTGCTTCACTATCTTTTCATTTCAAATTTTTAATTAAAGAAAGTTTAAATAAAATGGTCTAGTGACAGAATTATATAAATTATAAACAGTGTAATAATTAATTAAGTGAAGAGCCCAGGAATGTTGATAAAAATCTATGAATCTTTCTTTTTTATAGTATTTTATGATTTTTATTTATTTTTTTATCATTCAAGATTTCAACTTTACTTATCTGTTTCTTTCCTAATTATCTTTTTCACATTTTTGATAAATTTACATGTTTTCTACTTCACTCCCATTAATATAGGCTTTTTGATCAAAAGCTTATCGATTAAGAGCCAATAACTTGTATTTTTTAACCGACTTCGAACGAAAGAGGAGGTTACTCAATTCGATACGTTTGTGACTTTTTTTTTTTTGTGCCTTTTTTTTTTTTTTTTTTTTTTTTCTATGTATGTTCATCGATTACTCAGAGATGGGTGGACGATTTTGGAATGAAACCTTTTGCATCTTGTAGAGTATTTTCCCAAGGTGGTCCCATTTAAACCTTTTTGGGGTTCCTAATTTATTTAAGAAGTTATCGGGAAAAAACATGAAAATAATTATTTAATTATCGCTCAAATTGTTTACTTATTGGAAAAACATATGGCATATATAACATAAGGTATGCTCCAACAAGCTATTAAAACTAATTGATAACTAACAAATCCAAATATTGTATTACTGCTGGATTAATCAAATCTGAAAACCAACCAATCAAATTCTGAATCAAAAGAGTGGGGGGAGAACATGAGCAGTCTGTCAGTTATCGATGTGTTTTACGTGCTCGTTGGAACAAACCTATACATAACCTTAACTAATTTTTCAACATTAGATTTAAATGAAGATATAAATATCAGCAGAATATAATATCGCTGTCGTTTTCTGTAGCGATATTAGCATAAATAATAGATAGATGTATATTCACCGATAACAGTAAACCTTCTTCATTTAGATCTAATCAACGGTTGGACACCATAATCATAAGACAACAAAACTCGTGGAATTCCAAGAAAGACTGAGTATTTAATCGTTTTAAAGCAGAATTTAAGACTTCTTCAAGTTCCCGAAGGATTGTTTAAATTTAAAATCGTAGCTATTATTGATTTAAATTAGATTTTGATTTCTATCTTTTATTGACTATGCACATTAAAAAATAATACAATAATTCCTGGAAAAGGTCATTTTCAGTTGACTTAATAAAGGATTCAGATACCTCTGTCTTCTTCCGGATTCACTCGGTTAATGTTGAATATCTTGCCGGAGGTCTTGTGCCGATCCTTTAAGGGTGACACTTCTGTTATGTTATCCGGATTACTAGTATCGGGTTTTAAATTTGTTTCTACAACTATCGAGGCTTTTGCTGGTGTTCATCCATCAATAAAAACTACAAAATAAAACTTGATAACTACCCGAAAACAACCTCATTGTATGAAAGTCACCTCAGCAAAATATGGCAGTCATGGAAATGATTGTTAAAAATGATGATAAATGCTACGCCACTAGAATTGAAGCAACATTGTTTAGCAATTTATTTTCTGAATAATTTTTTATTGCGAAGGATATAATTCATAGTACTTCGGTAATAAATTCAGTCAAAAATACTTCGAAAGGAATTACGAACATAATTGAATCAACCTTTGGAATTAAGTCAGTAGTCTAATACGGAGAATAATAATATCCTTCGTAATAATAAATTAACCATATGTGAGTCCCAAACCCTGTTGCTTCTATCCTAGCGGGGCAGTCTTTTTGATATCGATAAATTTTATGGTTGCCCCTTTTTTTGCAGGGACTCCTATCCAATGATGTAACCCAATGAAGTCGTGTATAATATCGCCATAGTTTTCAGAAGGATATTCAAGCAATCAAAATTTAAAAATTACTTTCAAATTTACTATAGGTCATATTAGCATCCTCATCGATTCTCCATTAACGATATCATGTCTAAAACCGGCCAAAATCTCGACTGTTCAGTGACTTATCTACTTCATCTTGGAATGGCCGGATTTATTTATTTATCTATATTTAACTGAACACATCTCGGAACACTGATTCTCTACGTAAATGACAAGTACTGACGACATTTAGCAAAGGAAAAATATTGTCATTGTGGAAAAACGTTTTATGTGTTCCCTTCCCAAATGAACATTGATCTTTAAAAAAAAAAAATCCATTTATAATCATAAAAAGTAGTGTGTTGAAAGTTGTATAATACACGCACCGCTTTCCCACTTTCTGTGTGTATTCATAAAATTGAAAAGGTAAAGTGTATTTCATAATAATTTTATACAATTATTGTATAATAAAAAGACCTGGGAAAGACAAACGTGGTAGAGCGTAAAAAGATTTCGAAATTTTTAAACCAACGTACGGTTTTCTACATTTGTTATCTTTTCCAACTAAAAATTGTGAAATAAAAAACATTTTATAAAAAAATATTAAACCGACTTCGAAACCTAGGAACCAGTAAAAATAAACTCACTGAAAAGTATGAAATAATTACCTTCTGATTTTTATGAATACACAGCAAAATTGAAAATGGTATAAAAAGTGGAAAAGTGCAATAAGACGAATAATTTTATTTTGATTTGTACAAATACACACTAATTGTTAATAAAAATTATTAAATTAAAATATTAAATACTATGTTCAATACAACACAATCTTTTCGGAGGCTGCGCAAAATTTAAAATATTTAACACTAGACATTATGAAAATCTTCTAAATAGATCTTTTCTTCCCATCTATTACTTTCAATGACTACTAATGGGATTGTATCAGTAACATTTCATTTCTATTTTGCGCCGCCTCCGAAAAGATTGTGTTGTATTGAACATAGTATTTAATATTTTAATTTAATAATTTTTATTAACAATTAGTGTGTATTTGTACAAATCAAAATAAAATTATTCGTCTTATTGCACTTTTCCACTTTTTATACCATTTTCAATTTTGCTGTGTATTCATAAAAATCAGAAGGTAATTATTTCATACTTTTCAGTGAATTTATTTTTACTGGTTCCTAGGTTTCGAAGTCGGTTTAATATTTTTTTATAAAATGTTTTTTATGGTTTTAAAAAATTATTGTAAAATGGAATTAACATTTCCAAAATTCCATTATTCCACTATTTATTAAGTGCTAACTCCAATCATAACCAAGAATGGCTTATTGAAGTGCCAACAAATAAAATCAAATTTACCATATTCATTAGATCCTTGTTTTCATTACTTATTAATTCTTACTTATTTTCAAAAATTATTTATATTTCAGCTCTTACGAAATGTTTTCTTACTTATCCAGTCTGAAACATTGAGGGAACTTGGTTTGTATTTAAGTGGATTTACTGATGTGGAAGAAATTTTATCACTGAACAATATATTAAATCAGTATAGATCTGAATCATCAGAAATTTCATTAGGACTAAAACAACTTTATAACCAACATTTCTATCCTTCATACATTCCCAAAAAAGTGAAATCTGACAATAAGAATATGAGATTTTTAGGTAATCTAGTAAACAGTATTTCTTCTTCATTGAACAGTCTCTTGATTGATTCAAGAAATTTGGAAAACTTGATTGACGAAAACTCAGATGAAATGGAACTTGATATCAGCCAGAAAATAGGATTTAAACTATTAAAAATGGAAAGAGAAATGGCCTGCTTGATAAAACATATCCATTCTTCGGCCCAGCAATTTGTGAAGGAAACAAATCATTTCACCCAAAACATATATCAACCTTCATCTGAAACCAATGAAAAAGTTATTAAAACCAATTGTATGGTTGGCGCATCTGATTTTTCTATAAATGGACAAGATGAGGTATTTTTGGGCCTTGTTGAAGGTACTGAAAATACGAAAAATGACTCTGATTATATTGCAGAATATGATAAGCCAGATGGCCTTGGTATTTTAATTAATGAATTAAAATGTGCTTTAATTTCTAAGCGTGAAGAATTTGAAAGAAGAGAAATCAATGCCTTGAAATCTCTTGAAGATATCGAAAACTATAAGTCATGTGCTTCAGAGAATAATCAAATTTCTGTTAAATCAAAAACTGAAAATAAACATACCCAAAATAATGAATCCTGTGCCTCTGAAAGTAGTGAAATTTCGGTGATATCAAAAGCAAACAGTATTTCAACCATAGATCAGAGTGCGTCTTCTTCAAAAGATCAATTTTCTGTTGAAGCTAGAGAAGCTATTCCTTCAGAAAAAGACCTAGCAATAAAAGCTTGTGATTTCTTAAAATCATGGAATAAAAGTGTTTCCGACGAGTGTTATGGTGATGAAACTGATGATGATGATTAGTAATTTTAAGGATTCTTTTGTTTGTTGAATAAGTATATCAATGTTATTAAAAACTTAATATTATTATAAAATTTTATGAGAGTTAAGTAATAGCATTATAAGTTGACTTGAGTTCCATTAATAAGCAAAATTTTTGTCTGAAAATGACTGTGATAATAAATGTAAATCATTTGCTGTGATATACCATATTCTTTGTAGTGTAATTTTTTAAAATTATATTTATCTATAAACATATGTTTATTTATTGACTATTTAAGAAATGGTATTCAATGTTTTTTTTATTATATTATTACAATTATGATTTCATTATTAAACATAATGAAAGCTATTGCTAAAATTACTTGTTCCCACAACATAAGTTTCTTCTAAAACTTTATTTCAGAAAGCATAGCAATGAAAACAAGGTGAGAGCCAGATAATTTAGTTTGGTGTAGTCATTTTTAACCATTATTTTTCAACTTGTTAAAGTTTTCTTATTTTTAGTCTTAATGAAACCTCCAAAATAAACTTAATTACCAGCATATTAAATAGATTTGAATAAATCCTTTCTTGTGTTATCCTTTTTTGTGCATCCAAAAGAGAAAAAAATTATTTATATTTCATTTCAACTGATTTATGCCCAACAGATAAAAAAACTGCCCAGGATGGGGGTTGAGCATCCAGCTAACTAGGCCCTGGAAAAAATATTTTTTTTTAATTAATTTTAAAAAAAAATAATTTTGGCGGATGTTTTGGAATTTTTGTGACCTATATTTTTTTAATACTTTTAGTTAAATGATCAATTTTTAGATGACTTCATTTTCATCTTGCTATAAATAAATATTCTTTTAAAAATTATCAGGGTTATTGCTTCACTATCTTTTCATTTCAATTTTTTAATTTTAGAAAGTTTAAATAAAAATTTTATTTAACCATTTAATGGTCAAGTGACATAATTATATAAATTATAAACAGTATAATAATAAAACATAATTTAAATTAATTAAAAAAAAAAATAGTTTTTCCAGGGTCTAGTAGTTAGCTGGATGCTCAACTCCCATCCTGGGCAATATTTTTATCTGTTGGGCAGAAATCAGTTGAAATGTAAAATAAAGAATTCTTTTCTCTTTTGGATGTACAAAAAAGGATAACACTAGAAAGATTTTATTCAAATCTATTTAATATGCTGGTAATTAAGTTTTTCAAACTACGGTACACTCAATTTAAAGTTAAAAATTTAAAAATTAAAAAAATAAATAAATTACCTCCCTTCAGTAATTTTTAATGCCTCTCCATAAACCCTCAGTTCTTCTCAGGTATCTGCCTATAATGGGAAAGTGTACTTACAGTACATCACAAAAAAATGATACTGAAGAGGAGTCTCCAAAACAGTTCCCAAGGTGGTTCAGTGTCTGCCATGGCGCTTGTTGTTTCTCATCACCTTCCGCGTGTTTAAATCCAGGTGGGCTGACTTCTGGTGGACATCTCACACCCCTCTTTCTCTGGCTCACTCTTCCTAACTGACCCTTGGACACTACCCCATTCCATAATCCCTAATCACTATAAATATACACCAAACTAATATATACATTTATTTACATCGAATTGCAAATATTGTATTCCTCTAATATAGGTGAGGCCAATCTCTATTTGATTTCACAATTCAAATATAATTACTCTGAATTAATGACTGTTACACATGGAACAAGATGACGGGCAGCCAAGGCCGAGAAGCAGGATTGTGAGGCCCATGATGCAAGATCAAGAAGAGGTAGCAATTAGCTAGATAAGAGTTGACCAACCGAATTCTACTTTGTTTGAAAACTGTTAAGAACCATTAGTTGATTTATATATCGATTGATGCAAGTCCCGTTGTGCCCATTATGAGTGTAAAAAAAGCTTATATATTTATTTTTAAATAATTAAAATCAAGCTTAGACTCTTATATTAGATATCATTGTGATAAAGATCATCTGGCCCAAAATATAAAAGTCATAATGTGATTTTTATATATTTGTTAGAACTATTTAATTCCGGACTTGACTTTTATTCTCTTTCCGAGAAAATAAAATTTAATTACAAAACCTGCTCAAAAGTGAGTCGAGGTCAACGAGTTATCATTTTTGTTACAAATATTTTCAAGGTAGGGAACTGCCCTCCCCTGCAGACACCCATGAGTTGTGCTTAACCCTTTAACTGCGGAGGTACCGGGGCATGAGTTAAGGCCCGCTGCGCGGCTGGCTAATACATTTGCCACTAGCAGTTAAAGGGTTAAACTTGAGGGAACTAGCAATGTAGAGCCATAGCAACAAATTATCAACTGAGGGTAGCTTACCTTCAGTTTTGAGAGAACTCACAACCTGGACTGAGTCTGATTGGGCCATTTTGTTCAGCAACAAGTCCAGGTTTAATCTGTATACTCAGAATGTCACAGTAAGAGTGTAGAAAAGAAGTGGAGAGGGGTGCAACATCATTGAAACAAAGAGTTTGGAAGATTCTATTATCGTGTGGGGATACTTCACAAGGGAGTACAGACATCTTCTAGGAGTTTAACTGACCGACCTGAATGCAATGTTACATTATGGAAGTTCTGGAGGAATATGTGATATGTTTAAGCCTTTCATTGGTGATATTTCCCCCCCCCCCTAATACCCGATCACACAGCAGAAGTCATAAAAGAGTACCTAGATGAGGTTGGCATTCATCCTCAGCTGAGGCCAGCTTGAAGCACTGACTTGAACACAAAATAACAACCTGGGTCCAATTAGAGAGGTGTGTCCGATGGTGGTCAAACTCTAGGAATGGGTAGCTGTCCTCAATGAAAATTAAAGCAGTCAGCAGAGCTAGAGGAGGGAATACCCAGTACTGAGGCACCGATCATTGAATACCAAGCATGGGTGTTACACATAATTTGAATCTCTCTGTTGAAATATTCAATATAGTGGTAACAATGAATAGTAGTGTTGAATGAGGGATTACATTTTTTATAGATAAATTAACAGTACAGAACTCAAAAGAAATGATCTCCAAGCTTTCTCTGAAAAGCTTCAAATTAAGATTCAATCTGTGCTCTCAAACAAGACAAATATGTTTTTTAATCATGTAGTCTTTTTAACATGACCAGCCCTATGAATTATTTTATATTTCTTTGGTAGGACCATTAGTTTTTTTAGATATTCTATTTGTATACCTATAGATAATTATTAATACTTTTTTTTAGTATTATGATAGGTTAAATGATTATCAGGATTTTCAGTTAAAACGTTTTTATTTTTGGAAAGCCAAAGTTTCGATCCAACTTGCGGATCTACATCAGGGCTAAAATAAAACAAATATATGAGTATCTATGCTAGAGGATGACATTAAATGAATATTTTACAGAACTGATAATAATATAAAAAATGGTAAGCATTATAAATGAATATTTAAATAAGTGGTTAGCAAGATAAAATAGAATCCGATATTTACCTTCTGAGTCCTGAGTGATGCAAAGACTGAAGGTATAAGGTGAGAGGTAGCGGTAGGGAGTTAGTTTGCCGACTTCAAAGGTTTATTAATGGGAAACCCAAAGCTTTTGAAGTGAAAGGCTACATGACAACTACAAGCAATTTATACCAATGTTTTAACATCCAAAAAACCTCCCTTAGAAAAAATTTCACCCAACTTATTAGTTATTCTAACACCGTTAAAATTTATCCTACCGGTAATGAAGAGTGGGTTCACAACATATCCTCCACACAAATTCCTCCAAATTTTAACAAAATTCCTAGCCTAGGACCCAATTTCACCACCCCTAATTCAAATTCCAAACATCTAATCCCCTCACTCATCACAGACCTTGAACACGTACACAGAGATAATATCTTAACCCATGACGACGATATCAGAAAGATGTCGCGTACCAGAACTTGCAATATTATTACCAATTATCTTTTAAAGTAACCCACCCGTTCATCTCCTTTCTCAGCCCAATTCTATAATGACCTATCCTTAACCTGTTCATTCCTAAATACTCATAACCAAATCATTGTAACCCAAGCGGATAAAGGAAACAAAACTGTTTTCATGGACCGCACAGATTACAATGATAAATTAACACTTCTCTCTGACACGTATACTTATTGCCCCACTAAACGTGACCCCACACCTTATCTCACTACAAAATTCAAACATCTCCTTAATACAAAACAAATAAATACCCCTACTTACAGATAAGATACCTTATCTCCTATAATTCTACTGCTCCTCACCGCATTAAACTCCTACCATCCACATCTTTGTTTCACTATTGAATTGGAAACCAATTGTACCCTTCCATTCCTTGACTTTTCCATCACTAGAAACCCAGACAACTTCATATCCACTAATTGGTACACCAAACCCACTTATTCTGGGCGACTATTAAACTATTAAAAAAACTTATCCATCGTACCCTGACCTTGTCTGATCCACAATTTCAAGGTCATAACAAAATCCGCCTGAAAAATATGTTAAAATCTAATGATTTTCTCGCCCACTTAATAAAAACACTGATCAATAATAATGCTCAAACTCACAATTTTTCTAACAACTCATCACAACCTCTGATCTCTACTTTCCAAAACAGATCTATCCCATATATCCCCACTCTCTCCAACAAAATTAAAAAATCCGTCTCATCCAGTTACCCACACATACGCCTAGTATTAAAAAATAACAACAAATTAAAAAATCTGTATACCAAACTAAAGGACCCAGTACCACTCCTAGACAATTGTAATGTAGTTTATCGTATCCAGTGCTCCATGCTTATTTGCAACAGTTGCTATATCGGTGAAACCAAAAATATTTAAAAAGACGGATTTACCAACATAAATACAGTATTTCCACGTGTGATTCGTCAACGTCTAAATTAGCAGAACATGCCATTGCCCATAACCATTCCTTTGACTTTGAGAGCCCCTCCTTATTAGCTACTGTACCAAACCACAATAAACAACTCCTCTTAGAATCCATATTCATCCACTTGAAAAAAAAATAACCCTGTAAATCAAAAAGATAATTTCATCCACTTACTCTAACATCTTCCGCATCCTCAAATCCTAGTTTTGATCTCATAGGTACCCGCAATTATCGATGTACCTCTGTATTATTATAATACTTAGTTTTGTATAACTTCCTTCTGTATTTTTTCAATTTTTTATGCATTGCTACCTTAAGTATTATCTCAATTTTGTGTTATTGAGTCCAGACATAACAATTTGTATACAGTACCATCTATTATGTTAGTTTTTAATATTTTATTTTCACTTAGTTGTCATGTAGCCTTTCACTTCAAAAGCGTTGGGTTTCCCCGTAATAAACCTTTGAAGTCGGCAAACTAACTCCCTTCCGCTACCTCTCACCTTATACCTTCAGTCTTTGCATCACTCCGGACTCAGAAGGTAAATATCAGATTTTATTTTATCTTGCTAACCCGCCACTTATTTAAATATTCATGTATAATGCTTACCATCTTTTATATTATTATCAGTTTTGTAAAGTATTCATTTATTGTCATCCTCTAGCATAGATATTCAAATATTTGTTTTATTTTAGCCCTGATGAAGATCTACAAGTTGGATCGAAATGTTGGCTTTCCAAAAATAAAAAAGTTTTAACTGAAAATCCTGATAATCATTTAACCTATCGTAAAGAATAACAGTTGAATTTCTCTTACCTCTACGATTTTTTTAGTATTAGTATTAGTCCGAGCGTTGATCTATTTAAAAACCATTTAAAAGAATTAGAAATAAGAAATAAATTCCTTTGAATAAGTTTTGTTGTAAATATCTTTGACATTTTTAATGTTGATGTACTCAAAAAATATTGAGAACATCAAAAGACTAAAGGTACTGGTGTTTTAAATATATTACTAATGGTAAATAATGACACTAAAAAAAATAAATAATATATTATCTAACAAAAACGTCAACAAAACAATTCATCATTATAACGTAAAGCCAAGTAATTTTAGCTTTAAATTCATATAATCCTTAAATTTCTTCAGTGGAGAGCGAGAAGAGCTTAATTTTGAAACCATGTCATAAAACTTATCTTCATTTCGCCTGCAATACATTTTTGTATCCTTTTCCATTTCCAAAATTTTTAATTCACTTATTTCATCCATGGTCATTAAACGAGACATATGTGGATTAAGCCTAAAATAAGTATCTTCTGGCAGCAAATCATTTAGAATTCTGTGAACAGCTACACAAAAAAAAAAAAAAATATGAATAAAAAAAGATTAAAATCATTGATATTAATATATTTAAAACATAATCTATGTCTGCTTTTAACAAGTAATAAAACAAGACTGAATTTAAATAACAATGAATTACAGCACATTATCAGGGCTGTTGTGAGAATGCTCACGAAGCAAATTTTAAGCCAATATGAAATATTTTAATAATAAAATATAATGATAGGATGGCTAGATTTGATAATTTTTTGTAATCAAAGTGGAAATACCAAGTTAATAATTTGAAATCCTGAGAATATCTCGCTGTGTTCCTATAACACACGACAACCCTGTAGATAATTATAAAAAGCTTTAATATCCATTTTTAGTAAAACTGTGTAAAAAATAATTCTATTTCAATTGAGTGAAACAGAAGAGAATTTATGAACAGTTACATGCCTTCGGTGTCTGTAGCACTCTCCAAAATTTTTGTGAAAATTAGTTTCCAAGATGATGAACTCTTTGATGATTCAACAGTTTCATCAATAGTTATGATAGGCTCATACCTGCCAGTGCCAACAGAAACAACACAAGTAACAGATTCTTCTGGCCATAAGGTAGTTGCTTCATGTAATGCTATAGCAGTAGGGTTGTTAACTACTAATCCACCATCCTATTTCATAAAATAATACAATCATCAGTTTTTATAGTTATTTTCCTAATTAAGTTTTCAAAATCTCTAACTGCATCTGTATCTTTCACCTAAATATATCCTATTAATGGGGATAGCAATACTTTAAGAAATTCTAATAACTTGTTTTCAACAACTTAGCACTTGTTATATATAGTAGGACAAACATTTACCTTACTTTAACTAGTAATGTCATAATTATGGAGTTCTTTATTAGAACTTTTTACATTAAATGAATTATTATGATATGTTAAATGATAGTCAGGATTTTTAGTTTACCCTCTAGTAAACTGAAAATCCTGACTATCATTTAACCTATCGTAATTGAAGAACAGTTGACTATCTCTCACTTCTAAATGAATTATTCATGAAATGAACAAATAAATATAGTTAATAAAATGGAGGCAAATGACTGTCTTACTTTAAATATTTCCAAGTAATAGGGGTGGGAGTATTCAGGCAAACAGTTTTTATAAGTAATTAACACTAAAACACTATATAAATAAGAATGCAGGCAAAGCATCCCTTTGCCGCACTCCAGAGCATATAGCTATATGTCAGGATTAACTACAGACAAGCTAAATTTGTTGCCAGTTATTAGTACTGATTAAAAGCTGTATTTTCTCAAAAGTCCTCAACCCTCCCATTTGCGCTAACCCAGGGACTCTTTTTGAGCCTCCGTTTCGAGGCTCTTCTGGTTATTGCTCATAACTCAACTATTTATATTCGACATTGATACTTCTTATATAATTTAATTCCTCTTTATCTATTTTTTAAAAGATTTTACATAACATGTTTTTCCGTTAAACTAATACTTTAGCTATAATTTGCTAAAATAAGCTACATTTTCGAGTTAAAATTAACATTTGAATTAGTTATTAGAGAAAAGAACTTCCATTTCAAATAGTACCCAAAAATACTTCAAATAAAGTTGTAGCATATGTCTCACTGTTTCAAAATATGTTACTAAAATTATACTTTGGGGGTGGGGACAAAGCCCTGACAGGCTGAGCAAAGCTTACTTGGTAATTCCTATGATACATTGTCAGTTGAAGCGGCCCAACTCGCTGTTTCTTAATTATTTCTTCAGGCGAAGATTCTTTTGAGTATTGTAGGAAACAATGATTTAGAAACGTTGTACAAAGTAAAATAAAATATTTCAATTAAGTTTAATAAATGAAATTATTGCATTTAATTTTTTTTAACATTTTTATTAGTCTATTAACTTTTTCATTAAGTTGCATCAAGTGGTGGGAATGGGTTTTGTTTTTTTCTTTTCTTGCACGGGATGCGAAAGCAAAGTTTCCGACCTTGGCAGCCCCCTGCATCACTTTTGAATTTCCTAAAAACTGAAATGTTAGCATTTTTTATTTTTTTTTAATCAAATCCTATTCTGAATATTTTTAAACTAGATTGAAATACCTAGAATATGAGTCCAAAACTAGCTGAGTAAATTAAATAGTTCCTGAGATACAGATTTTCAATGTTGGGACAATTTTTTAAGCTTGAAATTTTCGCAAATAATTTCTTGTTCTATCATTTATTATTGTCTTTTATCTTTAATAACATGTCTGATATGAGATAGTAAAGTAAACATTTATTCAATTTAATATTTCGGGGGGGAGTGGTGAAGGAGGTTAAGTATCTGTAAAACTATTTTAAAAAAGTGAATTACACTCATGCTCTAACACCTGCAACTTGAAGAGGGATACTCCAAATGAAAAATGTTCCATATAAAATTTCTATAACATTAAATTCTTTGTTAAATGAGCCCATAAGTTGAAAAGTGGCTTACTTCTGTGTAGAGAAACAAATTAAAATGTGGAAGTATTTCTTGGGCATAAAATTCGCAAAATTTTTGGAATGTTAGCCCTAAGGAAGATCTGATTTTTAAGAACAAAAACAATTGAATAATATTAAAAAACAAACAAAATATTTTAACATCAAATTAAAAATTATTTATCTCATTCTATTCTATACTCATCTATATTTCTATTGTATATTTATTTATCATTATTATTTACTATTATTTATACCTTATTGATAAATAAGATAATATTTTGTTCTGTAATTATTAACTATTTTTTCATATATTTTTACCCTTCATATATACAGTAAAGTCTGTCTAAAACGGAATGCAGTGGGTCCGGCCCATATTTTTCCGATTTGACAGGTTTCTGTTTTAAAGAGGTAACCCTGTCAAGTGTGAGGTAAAAAAAAAAAAAATATTTCAAGCAATTTATTAAAACTCAACTAAAAGTGGGAAATCGGTCGGGAGTTAGTAGTAAAGCCAACACTGCAATTCTTCGAAAATTCAATCCCATTACTTTTAAGTTAGTGCATAGTAATTTAGGTCAACAGGAAACAATAACTCGAACTCCTATCCCTTATGGATAGTTTGTTAACACTATGGGATGTGGTGGGCGAAATCGTTGGGGATTCCAACTTTTGCTTATCCAATCACATGTTTGATTCCCACGTAGCCTTTAGAATTTTGTAATGGTTGTAATGTACCACACCCGATGGTAGTTGGACGTTAAACCCGCCTGTCAATTAGGCATTTCTTTACTTTTCAGTTTGTTAACATGGCTATTTTCTGTTGTAAATGTTCTTAATTCAATTTTTCGTACCGAGAAAAGCCTTCGGTTTCTGGGTTAGAGAGGTTTTCGGTTTATACAGAGTGATTTGAAGTATAAAACTGATCCGTTCCGAGGGAATTTTTCCATTTTGACAGAATTCCATTATAAACAGATTCCGTTTTCGACAGATTTTATTGCATTCATTGTTTGTTATCTTGTTCTATACTTAGCCTTAATGAATTAATATGTCGGCACAATATATGTTGCACATATAGCGGTTTTTTATTTGCCGCACCCCCAACTATTTCCAATACATTTCTTTTTTTTTTTTTTATCTTTTTTTTTTTTTTTTATCTTTTTTTTTTTTTTTAATCTTTATCTTAGAATATTGAAAATGTTTCCCAGCTCTCTATGTAACCCAGGAGGTTAGGCGAGGACAAGACAATCCTCCAACCTTCTTCTCGACTTACCTGTTAGCACAGTGCTTATCAATCTTTTGGGAATTGGCTCTTAACTTATCCACAAAACTTTAAACTTTCCCGCTTTCACCTCAATTAGATTAACTAGGAATAATTCACACATTTCCGCTTTGTTTAGATGTCTAAATTCTGTGGTTGACTCATTCTTATTTGGTCTAAATATTCAACAGAATACCTTTATTTTCAAAAACCATAAGTGACCTAATGAAGTGACAATGTTTTATTTATGTTAGGAATTGAGATCTATAAGGAGGCAACAAGAACACAATTTTGAACACAAAAGAAAAGGCACTGAAGTAAGAGCTGTTGTCTCGAGTGATGAGACCAAAATGGTAACAACAAAAAGGGAAACAATTAATTGAATCCATAAAGGCATGTACCTGGTGCATTAGATCTCCAATTTTGAATTCTTCAAAGACAGTAGGAGCAGCTGCAGAAGCACGCACAGCTTCAAAAATGGTATTTCGGCATGACCCAATATATTCCGAGCTCCTGTTATATGGCTCAGCATAGTTTCGGAAAACGAATGGAATTATTTTAGATTGGTTAATAATTGTTGAAACTAAAGCAACCTATCAAACAAATCAGAAAAAATAAATTATAAACTTTATTTTTTTTAAATCATAAGCTATCAGAATATATTTTTTATCAGAAAAGGTTGTTTGCAGGACATGATATGAGTTAAAGATGTACTGTTGAGGTCATAGATTACTAGCATAAGCTTAGAGATGCTTAATATTATTGCAAACATCTTAAAAATATATCAATACAATCAAAATAGTCAAAACTGATTACTAACCTTGGGACAAATAGGATCTTTGGCTGATTCAATTAATGTCAATTCACCAACATGGTCACGTAAAATTTTTTCCCAAAGAGATGTATCATAATAAGCACCACTCCATAACAGCATACTTGCCCCCCAAAAAGCACTTTGATTGAATACACGTGAGCTTAACTCTCTATAGAGGTCATAAATGCGATCCAGTGACATGTTGTTAGGAGGAACTAAAATAAGAAAAGAATTTTACAGTGTAACAGATGACTTCTTTGCCTCCCCTAAAATTTTAATAAAAAAGGATTTATACAAATCACACAAAAAATAATAACACTATCTCTATTTTTTTTTTTTTTTTTTGGGGGGGGGGAGTACACTGTTAAACGCCCGAAAACTAGCTCGCCTATTGACATCTTGCATAAGAACAAGAAAAAAAAAATTTCCATTTAAGCTTTTATCAATAAACCTAGAAGTATTAATGTATAAGAAAATTGTAATGTAAACCCTACTAATTCAGTTGCACACAAACACCTTTGGACCCAAAAATGTTTTTATCTATATTTTTTAAATAACATTCAGAAAACAGCAGTTTTTTAACATTAGCATTGTAAGTGCAGATCATTTACAATATATTTTATACAATGTAATATTTTCAACTTAGAAAATAAAATAAAATTATATTTAGCATATATATGCAGGTTGGAGGGCTAGGAAACAACACCGAAGAGTACTTTGAGGTAGGTCAGTACAGATTCCAGGTGGTCAACAACTTCGTCTACTTGGGAAGTAAAATAAACTCCCAAAACGATATCTCCTAAGAAATTAAGCGTAGGATAATAACCACCAACAGGTGCTTCTACAGCTAAAACCAAAAACTTCAAAAACAGTTATCTTTCAAGGAATAACAAAATAAGTCTGTACAAGACAATAATCCGCCTAGTACTAATTTATGGCTCGGAAGCCTGGGCCATTAAGAAGGCGGATGAAAAGCGGCTCTTGGTGTTCGAAAGGGGGATATTAAGGAGGATATACGGACCCATCAAAGTAGGCGAGACTTGGAGAAGACGAAAGAACCTGGAACTGTACAAGCTCTTTCAAGAAAAGGAGATCTCCTAAGTCATAAAATTTGGAAGACTTTGATGGGCTGGTCATTTGGTCAGAATGGATGATGGCGAGATCCCGAAAAAAGTAATTAAGGAGGAGATTTTTGGGAACGAGAAGAGTGGGACGGCCGAACGTAAGGTGGATGGATGGTGTGGCTGAAGATGCTAGGACTCTTCTCATGCTGGACTGGAGGGCTGCTGCACGGGATAGAGCCAACTGGCAGAGAATACTTGAGGTGGCCCGGACTCGGTGACGAGTTGTTGCGCCGGACATGTATTTATGTATGTATATTTAGCAATATAATTGGGTAATAAAGGCATTGTAAGTAGGATGGTTGGTTGTTTAAATAAAATTTGTATGTGTGTTGAGTGTGTGTGTGTGCTTGTGATTATTTATTTATTGAACCTTAAGCAATGGTTAAAATGCTTTTAGATCTTTGGTTGGGTTGTAAATAGTTTAATTTACATGAGTTGGTTTTTAAATAGTCTTTGGGTGTATGAGTGTGTGCCTGTAATTATCTAAATAATTATAAGATTCAAGCTATGCTAAAATGCTAGTATATGTTAAGTTGGATGGTTGGTTTTAAATAGTGTTTTGGGTGTGTATGTTTGTGGTTATTTAATTATTTATTCAGATTCAGGAATTGTTCAAAGTGCTTTTATATTTTAGGTTGGGCCCTATACAGTTTAGCTTAGATGGATTGGTTTTTGGTTAGATGGATGGTGGCTGGGAGCACTAACCTTCACTTATATCCCCTTAATACTAACGGTTAGCCTTTTTGACTCACTGGCAAGATTAATTGTAAAAAACACCACAAATGTTGTTATTTTTTTGTTTAGTTGAATATAAAACAGTATTTCTGTTGAATATTAATTCAAAATATTGTCAGGTATTTTAAAATTATAATTCAGATGTAGTAAAATGTTTTTATATTTAATTAGATTTGTTATAACAAAAAGTAAAGTTGAAAAAAAATGAAAAAACAAAACAGTCATTAGATTTAGGAACTATAAATAAAAGAATGAACATTTATATGTTATATGAAAATGAAATAAATATTTAAATTATTATAAATGTATATTTACATTAGGTATAGGAAAGAAAAATTACCTTTCAGGTTTCTAATTAAGGTTACTATATTATCACAAATTTCTTTTTATTGACTAGTAATCAATCTTGATTGATCTATAATGGATTAGTAAACAAGTTATAATTGATAATTCACAACCATTTATAATATTTACTGGTAAGTCTTAGAAATAATGAACAATTGTGAAAATTTTGGCATATTAGGCACAATTCTAAACATTGAATATTTTGAATTCAGCAAAATTTTTGATGGTGTGTTCTCCACATATTGCTGCACTTATTACATTGGGATTGTGTTTTCCTCCTTTTTTTTTATAATGGCAGAAACTGCAATAAACCCTAGAGGTGAGTTCATTTTGTTGTTCCGCCTCTACAGATCGATCGCTCGAAGGAATTTGATCGGTGCTCTGCTTATTTTGTTTCTCTAAACATTTCGTTATTGATTCACAAAGGGAGCTGGGAATGTTAAGAGTTAACCTATGATTCATCCATGGTTCCCTAAGTTGATCTACTAATTTCATAATAAATTCAAATCGCGAAAGTGTTTTTTTTTGGCAGTCCTGTTGCTGTTGGTATTTATAAAAATTGTGTAGATATACAACATATGCGTTTGCTGCCGCTATGTTCAGGATATTGAAAAAAAATGCAAGAGGCCAGCGCTTTGTTTTCCTTCCTAAATTTGTATCTTGGCACAACCGATCAAGTACATCAACTGCCCCTTTAGTATCGTTATAGTTGAGGATGATTTCAGGTTTACCACTTTTTTCATTGATGGCGTCGTCATCAGGTGGAGTTGAAATTAGTGTCACTATTTTGTTCTTATTGGCCTTATAGGATACTGCAGTCAGGTTCTCTGCAAATAAGAATAAAGATGAATCCTGTTTACGTTGTTGGAAGTTTTTTTTCTGTGAAAGATGACGGGAGCTCTTTCTTGCCTTTCCTTATGGTACCAACTGTGGTTAGGCTATGGTCCTTCAGAAGAGTCTGTGCAAGTGGTATACTTGTGAACCAATTGTCCATTGTCAAATTTCGATTTGACTTGGATAGAGGTTCTACCAATTTTAGTGTAAAGTACATAGCCGCAGGAGTATTAGTCGGATTAGACACTTTTCCTAAATAGGGTATTGCATTGTACATGTACTTTGTCATATATTTTGTAAAAAAGACATTGAAGCAGTCAATAGGTTCCTTAGCGAACCGAGCTTCATTTGCAGTGCCTGGTTTGATATGTATGATATTTTTTGCTGGTGTTTGTCTCTTCTTAGAAAGTATCGGTTGAGTTTTCCAAATGAACCTGTTTTTACCACATACTTCTGAAAGATTTGTATTTAATATTGTACATTTAATATTGTGTTTAATATAGTATTTCTCATGAGAGATGGCGGTTTCATAACATGCATCACTAGATTTTGATCTCTTTCTCTTCTTAGACACTCGTGATCCCCCTTTACTTTTTGACGTACATGGCTCTTCTCTGAAATTTTCAATTTCACTTACTTTACTACAACTAATTTGTCATCAATTATTTCAACTTGAGAAGGCTCATAAACTGAATCTGAATCCTTGTCTGATTCAACTTCCACAACGTTCTCAGCTTCGTTGCAATCTGCACTAAACAAAATGTTATGGATTTCCTCCACGGTCATCCTATCCATTTTCGAAAAAAGAAACTGAAAAAATAAATGGATTTTGTGAATGGTAAAAGTATATTTACTTTTACAGTCACAAATACCATCCTGAGAGTTACTTAGCAAAAAAAAATGATGTACAATCATGACCAATTATTACCATCTAGGAGTCAAAAGGACTCACAAATTTCATGCTGATGTTACTAACGTTAAGTCACATTGACACCACAAGTTTTATATGGATGTTACTAACAGTGAGTCAGATTGACGTAGAATATTTTACTAGTGTCACTAACCATGAGCATTCTGACTCACTATGTATTGGTTGAAAGTGTTTTTTACCTGTAATCCAGAGGTGAACGCGTCCGACAGGGGTAACAGTGGATGCAAAATGGTGCCGTCTGGAAGTCAACTGGGGTTCAGAGAGGTGGAGGGGGTGTAAAGGCGGGTAACAAGAGTCCTATTGGCGCGGGTGAGTCAAAATGACTCACGTTAGTGTTCCTGGGTTAAACAATGTTTTGGTGTGTTTGCCTTTTTTTTTTTTTTTTTTTTTTTTCTTTCTTTTTTGTAGTTAATTCTTAGATAATATTTGGATGTGTATGTGCCTGTTATTATTTAATTATTTATTCATATAAATTGTGATTGTGTGCTTGTGCATGTATTTAATTTTATTTTATTGAATTTGGTTCTTGATGTAATTTGGTGTATTATGACTGTGGTGAAGATAATAATCGGGGTGGGTAGGATTAAATTCCAGTTTCACCCTTAAAGTGTAGGATCCATGTAGGCTAATCATAACTTGTGTGCTTTAGTAAGTTGTTTTATGTACTTTCAACTTGAAAATAAAAAAAATGCTTTGCAATATATATATATATATATATATATATATATATATATATATATATATATATATATACATATTTAATATTGTTTTTAGTTTCTTTATAAAAATTGACCATTAAGCTTGTGCTTATGAATAAGTAGTGACGGAGGTTTTAACAGGTATTTCATCATTATTACAGGTGATAATTCTTATTCTTGTGAGAATTTTTGTAATCATTAATGAAGTTGTTTAAATGTAATTGTATTTTAGATGAATAAACGAAAGCTCCTATTGTAGATATGTAAGGTCTGGAAAATATATGGACTGTTTTACTTTAATTAAATAAAATTATATTTGTCATTAGGTAAGATAAATCTTATACAGTATAACCTCTCTTAAGCAGAACCTTTTTTTAACAGAAACATCGGTTAAACCGAAAATTTCTTAAGTCCAGGTTTTCTCAGAGTAATAATTCACCTCTCGTAACTGGAACTTCTAATTAACAGAAGTGGAAAGTTTTATTCTAAGTGAATAGGCAAAGCACCTCTCAATACCAGAAAAAAAAATTGCTCACATCTCACAGTGTCACGAGCAGTGTACAAAAATAAAAAAATTGAAGTTTGAACAAAACATTTATGTGGGTTAATATAAAAATTAGAATCTTAGAACAGAAAGAAAACATCAGAAGATGAATAGTAAATTTCTTCACGTTTATTTTGATACCTAGTTTATCTGCTTCTGCCTGCTCCTTAAGTTGATTGTGGTTTTAGATTTCAAAAACAATTTTCTACTTTACGATGTCTGGCGCAGTACTGACAAGCACCAGAAACGAAGCTTTATTTGATATACTAGTACAAGAATATAATTTATCTGAATGTTCCGCTAAAGTTAAGGAGAATATAAGAAAATATAAGAGATATTCAAAAAAAGTGGGCAGGTCATCTATTAAATTTGAAACAAAATACGAGGGTCCGGCAACACTGCTTGAAAGAGGAGAGGTGGGTGACCTCAGTCGGTCAGTTACCAACGTCAGGGCACGTAGTTGAAATGGAGCCCTCCACATCGCGTCCCGCCACCTCGATCCCCATTCCCTCTCAAGTTGCTTTGCGCGGAGTGATTCAATTTCTTTATGCACAGGGTTTCAAATCAGTTCAAATTCACGAACATCTCATTTCTGTTTATGGAGAAGGGGTAATAGTGAGTCAATGGTGAGGAGATAGGTACGTGAATTTAAGGCGGGAAGACATTCACTTGAGGATGAAAGTGGGAGAGGCAGACCCTCAGTTGTGACGGACGAAATTGCCGCAGAAATCGATAATGCAGTTCGCAAAGATTGTCGTTCAACCCTGGATGAATTCCACCTGAGTTTCCCAGACATCTCACGATCCCTCATCCATGAGATCGTCTCGAAAAAACTTGACTTTCGGAAAGTTTGCGCCCGGTGGGTCCCTAGAGAGCTGACGCCCCAACACAAGGAACAACGAATGGCTGCAGCTCGAGAATTTTTTGACCGCTACAGAACTGATGGGGACACATTCCTGAAGTCTATCGTCACTGGAGACGAAACCTAGGTGTCACACTACACTCCAGAAAACAAAAGACAGTCCATGCAATGGAAACACCCCACCACCCCAAATGCCAAAAATTCAAAGTCGTGAAGTCAACCAGGAAAATCATGGCTTCTGTTTTCTGGGATCAAAAAGGAATTCTCCTGATTGATTTTTTGCCTCAAGGTGAAACAATTAACGCCAACCGCTATTGTGAGACCCTGAAGAAGCTTCGTCAGGCCATACAGAACAAGAGAAGAGGAATGTTGACCTCCGGTGTTTGCCTTCTTCACGACAACGCTCAGCCTCACATTGCTCGTTCCACAGCGCAACTTTTGGATGAGTTTGGTTGGGATGTTCTGACCCATCCACCTTACAGTCACGACTTGGCCCCTTCAGACTATCACCTGTTTACCAAAATGAAAGCGGAATTGGCGGGAGAACGTTTCATAAGTTACGAGGAAGTGAAAGAAGCTGTCACGAAGTGGACCAGGGAGGTGGCGGCAAGCTTCTACGAGGAAGGAATTTCGGAGCTCATATATCAACCAGGACCTTCGCGTAGAAGATCGCAAGTAAGTTTCACGGAAGCATCATACACTACAAAAAAAGAGACGAATTGCGGATCGTAACGATGAAATAGAGTTAGCCGCTATGCTTACTTCTAAGAATAAAACAAGCAGAAATCCAGCTTTATTGCCACTAAATGCTTTGGCCCTTTACATGGATTTACGACTTAGTTTCCGTAAATATAATATAAGGAACACAATGAATAGCTACAGCCTAAACATTTTACCGAGCTATTATGAGCTAAAATGGGCAGAAAAACAACTTTTGCCATCACTGATTGAAACATCAGAAACCCACAGTGAAGTAAAGTTACAGGAAACACTAGATAAAACGGCCAAGTCCATAATTAAACTTACAGAAGATTATTCCGATATAATGACGGTAATACCGCCCGAAGATTTTTCAGGTCCAAAATTAAGCAATGAAATTACCGGCCTTGACATAAAATTAATAACACTGGTCGACAAAATTTAACTTTTTTTCTTTCACAAGAATTAAAATAACAGATTCTAAAAGTATTTTTCGTGCTGAATTCAAATATAATTACAGTTTTTCCCCATCGGGCAGGAGTTTTGTGTGATATTCATTTGAATTTTTTATAATATACCAAAAAATCCGTAACTAGCTATCTAACTCAAAATTATAACTACTGATTCTGACTTACCTAGAAAGTGGTAGATAGTGATTTTCGGGTATATTTTGCATCTGGAACGTCTCTCATTTTAGTCCAACAGTAGTCAGCCAGCATATTGGAACTCCACTTGCCTTGGTACCTCTTCTCTATTGTAGAAATTTGCTGATGAAAACGCTCACCGTGTTCATCGCTGACAGCTCCAAGGTTTTCGGGGAAGAAGTCCAAGTGAGAGTCCAAGAAGTGAATTTTTAAAGACATGTTGCATCCCATAGCTTTATAAGAATGCAGAAGATCAGCCACTATGTCACGATAGTTTTCTGCTTTATGGTTTCCAAGAAAATTGCAACACAAACTGCTAGGCTGCTTTCTCCAGTGGATTTAACAGTCCCTCGAAATGTTCATCAGCCATTAATGATCGGATTTGTGGTCCTATAAAAACTCCTTCTTTCAATTTAGCATCACTGACTTTGGGAAATTTCGATTTCAAGTACAAGAATCCATCAGAAAGTTTATCCATAGCTTTGACGTAATTTTTCATAACTCCTAACTTAATATGCAATGGAGGTAAAAATATTTTTTCAGGCTTCACTAAAGGGACACATGCCACATTTTTCTGGCCAGGGATAAGAGATTCATGTTTTGGCCATGACTTTCTAACGTAGTGAGACTTCTTATCTCTGCTGTCCCACTCGCACAAAAAACAGCAAAATTTGGTGAACCAAAGTTGCAAACCAAGCAATAAAGCAATGACCTTTAAATCACCACAGATATTCCATTCATATTTTCCATATTGTATTTTCTCTAAAACTAGTTTCATATTTTCATATGTCTCTTTCATATCAGCGGCATGCGCTACCGGTATTGATGAAGTTTATTGCCAATATGTATCAGCACAGCCTTCAAACTTACTTTAGAGGAGTCTATGAACAATCGCCACTCATCTGGCCGGTGTTGAAACCCAAGAGTTTCCATAACTGAACAAATATTATTACAAAACACAATACCATTTTCTTCAGAGAAGTATACTTTGTAAACACTATGGCGGCTACGATATCTACTAATTCTTACATCTTTTTGGAGTAGATTCCACCCTTTGAGTCTGGAAGCTAAAACTTCCACTTGCTGTTTAGACTGATTTAAATCGCGAATCAGGTCACTAAGGTCTTGCTGATTGGGAAAGTATGGTTCTGATGAACAGCTACTGGCTTCATATGTAAGATCATTTTTATTTTCATCTGAATCATTTGGAGTTTAAGTCAGGTCAGAACCAGAGTTATCACTTAAGGTTGTATCTGCATATACTGGTAAGGGGAACTCTTCACTGTGTAAGACAGGACTCATTGCAGATTGCAAATTCGGATACTTAACTGTATATTTTGTTTTAGATGTGATTTCTTTAATATTTGTCAAACAAAAATACCATTCAGTTAAATGATCCTTCGGTTCCCTCCAAATCATGGGAATTGCAAATGGCATATGATGTGTACCATTTTTCCACCCAGTCAGCAGTCTAACACACGAAACACAGCATGTATTTGGGGCCCAGCTCTTATCAAAATCACCAAGTTGACAGCCAAAGTAAAGTTTATAACACTTCTTTACAAGTGGGGTCAAATTTCGCCTCTGAGACTTGAAGGTCAGCTCACCACAAATATAGCAGAAATTATCTGCATGATTTACACAATTTCTTGGCATGATGAAAAAATAAAGAACAGAAATACAACATACACAATACACTTCTACACAGAAAGGAAGGAAATATTTCACTACTCAACAATCTCACAGTCAGCTCAATACTGACACATCACAATGCCAAACAGGTCTGAACATGTCTAAACAACAACAATGAACCTGCACAGTCATGTTTTATTGCGCTTCAGCATGACATTGCAAATAATTTCAATAATACAGCTTGAGTAAAATAGATACATATGAGGTAACGGTTCCTATGACAGGTCAAAGAAAACGCTAAAATCATATTTTGAAAAGTAGCTTTTAAAAAAAACTATGCCTGATGGGAAAATTCAGGATGGAAAATGCCACTAGATTCACTATTCAGATCTCTTGTGAAAAAAACCTTGTCGACCATTTTGAAAGTATTTCTAGTGGTAAATCAATTAATATACCGAAATTCACAGAATTGTTTAGTGAAACTAAAGATTTATATCTGAGGCATTATTCGCGGTATTATATGCCAGTATCTTTGCATGAATTGCTTTTACATGGACCCGAAATTATTTCTTTTTCATTAATCCAATTGGGCAATTATCAGAAGAAGCATTGGAGGGCCAACACAAGGATATAAGGTACCTCAGAGAACACAATACAAGGAAAACTTCTCGTATAGATACAAATATGGATCTTATAAAAATGCTTCTCCTTTCATCGGATCCATATTTGTCAATTTTAAGAAAGGTTAGATCCGAAAAATATTAAAAAATGTTTTGAAAATGTTTCAACATACTTAATTTTAAGAGAAAATGATGGTATTAGTTTACAATCTAGTGATTCTGAAGAGGAATAAGTTTTTTTATTAGGTAAGTTTGTAAATATCGCATTATTTTGTATATATTGTATTCTTTTTAATTTGCATATATCGTATAAGTCTCTATATTAATTTTATGTAATTTTATATCTTAATAATTTTTTTTTTCTATCATATTTTTGTTGTTAAGTAGCCTAAAAATATAATAAACCTTGTGAAAAAAAAGATAGGATTTTTGAATTCATAACCCGTATACTCGTGACACTGTGCATCTGAGGCAACAATGCTTTGTTGTTTTTGACCCTTGGTTTAATATCATTTTCTGCGAATAGTTACCGTTTCTGTTGAATTCCTGGAATCGTTTTCCCTTACCTAGGTATTTCCGTTTTTCACTTCAATCAAATCAGTATCTCTTGGGAAACCATTAGTACGTCTACTAACCCTTTGCACTCGGCACCGTTTCCGACGTTACCTACCGGCAACTCGACACAACCTATTCGCGAAAACGTACACCCTGAAAACGTAATATTATACAGTAAAATTTTAGAACCAAGTAAGGAATTGCAATGAAATTTAGGTTATATGTATTTGTGAAGCTTCAAGAGCACATACTTACAAATAAAAAAATTATTTTTTTTAAATTTTATATTAATTTCAAAATTATTATTTTTAAATTTTATTTATTTCTTTATAATTTTATTGTAAATTATAATGAAGATTAACGTACTATAAAATAGATAAAAGATTAATTATAACAATTATTATAATTATAATATTTTAAATAATTTATTTTTTGAAGAGAAAAGATTGGGCTCCGCCGGAAGTCGAACCCGGGTCCTCCGCATGACATGTGCAGTATGCTAACCACTGCACCACAGAGCTCACTTCCAAGCGGAGCCAATCCTTCATCTTCACTGATACCTCTCCCTCGATCTCGCAAGTTTTGCGAGTATTTAAAAAAATAAATAATGTAAAACAAGGTGGTTGCCCACCAAAATAGATTAAATTAATATAATATAATTATAATATATAATATAATATTATAAAAGATAAAAGATAGCCGATGTTAAAAGATTAACGTACTATAAAAATAATGAAAAACACCGCGAGACGCGACCATCATTTATCACCAAAAGCGAAATATCCTATAAATATTTTTACGATTTATGTCCTTATAGGTTAAAAACTGAAAATTGTTTGCATTGTCTCCGTAGCGGAGCCCTCGAGTTTGAAGACAAATTTTAAATGGCTCCGCTACGGAGACCTCGAGTGCTAAGGGTTAAAGTGTCATCAGTTCAAATGTCGGATAAGGTGAAAGTAATTGAACTGAGGGAGAAGAACTAATTACCCATTAAGGCTATCGTATGGAAATATAAATGCAGCAAAACCCAAATTTATGATGTGCTTAAGAATAAATAAAAAATAATGGAAGAATGGGTACAAGTGCAAAACATTCTTTAGTAAAAAGACACAAGGCTGCTGATTTTGAAAAAATTGCATGAATGGTTCGTTATCACGCAATCTTTTTTGATCGCGCTTACCCGTTTCAGGTCCAATTTTGCAAACTGAAGCCTTAAAATTCGCTGAAAAATTATATTTAACTAATTTTAAAGCGTCAAATGGTTGGCTAGAAAATTTAAAAAAGCGTCACAATATTGTTTAGAAACAGATGAAGGAAGAGATGTTGATGAATAACTCGTTATTGACTGGTTAAAAAAACTTGCGTTACTCATTGAAAACTACAATAAGAAGGATGTTTATAACGGTGAATAAACCAGCCTCTTTTTTAAAGGTATTCCCACAAAATCATTAGTTGTGAGGGGAGAATTATGTATAGGATGGAAGAATGGAAAATATCGGCTGACTGCTTTGTTGTGCGAGAGTATGGCTGACGTCAATGGGGAACTGAGAAAGCCTTTAGTCAATGGAATATCTAACAAGCCAAGGTGTTTTAAGAACATAGAGGTTTCTAAACTTCCGGTCAATTGGAAATCGAATCGAAATCGAATTTGCAAATCAAAATCGAGTGCATGACCACTGAAATAATTGAACAATGCTGTTTAATGTTGAAATGCGCTCCAATAACAGAAATATGTTGTTATTTTTGGAAACTACTTGCCAACCATCAATTCAATTAAGCAACGTCAAACTCATCATGCTAACTCCCAATACCACCGCTATTATGCAACCAATGAACCAGGGTGTCATCTAAACTTTGAAGCCATACTATAGAAAATATCTTTTACAAGCACTAGTTTCAAAAATGGACGAGTCGTTATCAATACATAAACTAGCTAAGTGCAGAAACATTTTTGATGCCATAAATTGGATCGTTTTGGCCTATAAAAAATCAAGCCTGAAACAATGACTATTGCTTTCGAAAAACAAATTTTATCAATCTTCTGCTGATTTTCCAACATCAGAAAATCTGATGACATCTGATATGTGAGAGATATGCAAAAAGCTAGGCATAGATCCAGGGGAATGCATTTCAATAAATACTGATCTAGAGAAATTCCAAACGGACAGCTCGGCATGCTCTCTTTTAACAGAAAAAAAGATTTATAATGACTAGACCCCAGATTTGTATGCAATTGCATGTTTTTTCTGCTTGAAGTTTTTCAATGTTTGATCGCAGATCTACACGAACCATGTCAAATGTGACGTATATTCCAAATTCTATTTTGCATATTTGGGAGGTAAATGCATATATTTGCATATTTGAATAAAAATCGTAATTTGGGAAATTTTTCTTATTTTATAAATTACGTTTTCAAAAACTTTAATATTGCATTGAAATTTGTCAAAACAAGAAAGCAAGGGATTTGGTTTTCTTAGTATCTGGTGAGTTGCTGGTCTTTTGATGGAAGACTTGGGAGTTCTGGGAAACCTCTTCCTACAGTATAAATTTGATTATCCTTGAAAACCATCCTATTCCTATTCCTACATTGAAAACCAAGTCAGTACAGTTCCGTTTATCCTAGGGGAAACGTCGTTATTACCATGCCAAAAGTTTCATCTTCTTTGAAGCAAAAATTAAGTGAATGAATCGCACCATTTAACTCCGAAAAGCAAGTGTTCACGTCAGGCGAAAAAATTGTTTTGTAACGCGTGTGGAAAGCAAATTATGTGTGAACAAAAAATTCAAATAGTTCAGCATGCTAATACAGGTATTTATTTCTTTTTTTAAATTTAATTCATTATTCTAAAAAATATGAATTAATCTGAATGGGGTTTCAGGTTCCCACGTAAATGCTGTTAAGTCAAAATTTTCTACACAAATTTTATGGCGGCTACTTCTAAACCCACAAAAGATAGTTTTTTTGAAGATTTGTGTTTCGCAATGGTCTCGTCTGACATACCTTTTAATAAATTAAATCACCTGCCTTTTAAACGCTTTTTGGAAAAATAAACTTCAGGTCAAATTTCCGATGAGAGTACATTGCGTAAAAATTATCTGTCAGAATGCTACAATAAGACCATGGAAAACATAAAGAATACTGTTCAGCAAAATTACATAACCTTGTAGTTGATGAAACCACTGATGTAAGAAGCATTTATATTGCAAATTTATTAGTGGGTGTTTTACGTACAGGCGGACCAGGACCGCTATTTTTACTGGCATCAAAGCACCTAGAAAAAACTAATGCTGAAACAATTAGTCGTTTCGTTAATGACAGTATGAAACTGCTATGGTCAGATGCTGGGTTTGAGATGAGAGTGCTACTTCTAGTGACTGACGCAGCACCATCTATGACCAAAGATTTTTTTAATTCTAATAAATTTTTATAACAAAATTGCTTTTCTATTTTATGTATTACCTTTCTTCGTTGTTGTAATGTACAGAAAAACTTATTCTTATCAATTATACTTGAAATTATAAGAAATTTAATTGCATATTTCCCACTTTTTTTCTTGCATATTATATGGCATATTTGAGGAGTTTTTAATGCATATAAATCCGGGGTCTAATGATGACAATGAGAGGCTATAAGAGCCACCAAGTGCCATAACTAACTACAGGACCACCTTTGCTTACCTCGAGGATATTCAAAAGTTTGCAGCATCTTTTAAAAGTTTTAAACATAGAACTCATTGATCTAACTATGCGAGCTCGGGAGTGTGCAGAACACACGTTTGTTGTCAAAAAACTTTAATGGACTATTTCAAATCTCAGCTTAGAGTTTCAAGTAACTCTGTATTGTTAATTGTATAGTATATGTATATTTTTATCCAGTTTTAGCAAAATTATTATTTTAAACATATTATGTATTCAGCTTAATTTGTTTCAAATATTTTCAGATTATATTCAATTTTTTCAACTCATTTAAGTTTAACATTCCTTAGTAAACCTACCTGTAGGCAATTTATGCAATACTTCCAAATAAACAGCTCTCACATGTTTTGTCTTTGTTTTTTTAATACTCCTCCATTTAACAGAAACCTCTCTTCGACAGAAGAATTTATGTTTAATGGAGGTTATACTGTATAAACTTCCTACAGATATCAAGTAAAATGGGTATTTTTTTTTTTTTTTTTTTTTTGTAAATACTACTACAATTTATTTCTTAGGTTTTCATTATTCACGTGACTGAATTTTTTAAACAATTCTGTTGACTTTCAAGAACTAAAAATGTATGAACACCAAAAACTAGATTTTCAGATTTATCAGGAACAGTTCAAAAATATGAATTCACTCAAATGCTTTTTATATAAACTATGACATGCCTGAATTTCAATTTTAAATTAAGCCTAGAAATTATATGAACAACACAAATGCTTATGAGTAAAAATTAACAAACTAGTATGAAAGTAGATCTATTTAGGCAAGAACTTGATAATATTGGCTTTTGATAAAGAAAAGGCATTATGTCTGAAAAACTTACATTGATTTTGCAACACATGTACAAATACAAATACTAACCATTAAATTCATGGATCATAAATAGAGTGAATTAATCATCAAAAAAAAAAAACTTACTCAAGCAACTTGTTATGATTGCTCCTGTGCTCACACCACAGATAAAATCAAATAAGTCACAGATTTTTTTACCAGATATTTCTTCTATCCTTTGCAACATCCTAATTACAGCTATTCCCCTGCAGAAAAAAAAAATACTTCCAATTATTTAAAGAAAATTTCATTTAGGGTAATAAGCTGTAATATAACTAAAAGAACAAGAGTTCATAAATTTTTTATGGTTCTCCACATTAATATTTTTTTATGAAAACCCCTCTAAATGTTTTATGTTTTAATTTCCATTGAAATGTAACTTAAAGGTTACTACCAAATCAACGTTAAATTATGTATTGCATGGCCTCAGAAATATATATATATATATATATATATATATATATATATATATATATACACATATATGATGAAATTTCATTTATTTCCTCTTCCCCATTATTCGTCTTTCGAACACCTCTTTGATTCCTCACACGTCAATCTTGTCTCCAATTACTCCAACGTCATAATTACAGGCAATTTCAGCATAAATATGCTTTCAGACTCCCTTGTGAAATCTTTTCTAACTGGCCTGTTGTATTCCCTCAACTTTTACCTAGTTCCTTATTCTCCGACACATCACACACAATATTCCGATACAAGGCTGGACCTTGGTATCTCTATTCTCTCATCCAGATTTCTTATTACCTCCCATTCAAACATTTTAATCTCAAGGTCATATCATTTTGCAATTTAGACCTCCTCTCCTATGAATCCGTTAAATCCAATCTTGACTCTGTCCAATATATTCCTATGGTTCAATCGATTCCATGGTTTCCATCCTCTCCTCAAATTTAAAATCCATTTTAGACATCCACGCTCCGACGAACTCGTTTGGCAACTGGTTGTGTGTCTTTGCCATATCCTTCAAGGTGTCTTTCCAAAATCCCAACCCTGTTCCCTAAATTGTAATCCCATCAAATTCTACCCTACTATCAAAAATCTCATTTTGACCTTCGACCAAACCCTTTCCTGAAAAACCACATCTCCAATATCTCCCACACGCACGCACACACACACACGCGCACACACACACACACACAAACACGCACGCACGCACGCACTAAAACTGATATGGCCTCTGTTTTGTTTTCTGAAGACTTCAGGTATAGCCTTTTGGTGAGCAAGAGTGTGATGACCAGGTGAGATATGTGCTCCTGGCAATACAGTGGTAAGAGTACTGTTCGAACAAAAATATGGTGATGGTTTGAGGTGGCATACATTTAAAGACATGGTTATATCTTCATGTTTTCCGAAGGGCGACACCTGATGCACCCGGATATATCTCCGAAATCCTCCAATGTGGTACCTTTTAGCCTGTCCATCAATCCCTGTATCTTTGGTATATTATAGACATATTTTTGATTTGTATAGCTTTCCATATTTGACAATTGTATTACTTAAAATCCAAAAATTTTATTCATATTCTTTTGTTAAATATCTAATTCCACAAAAAAAAAAAAATATATATTATTCTATTATACAATTATTAACTCATTTTCATTTTTTCATGCATATATATGTATATATAGATATATATATACATATATTACTCATTATTTTATTTATGTATTAATTTTTCTTTTCTTCATATTTATTGGTTGCTATCTTGTTTTATATTTAGCCCTGAAGAAGACCTGAATATCGGGTTGAAACGTCGGCACAATATATATGTTATTTCACATATAGTGTTTTCATTTGACCGCACCCCCAACCATTTCCATCTCATATTCTTCTACGGTCAACAAATTTCCTTCATTATGAATCCCTGTATCCTTCTAATTCAGTATATAGTCTGGTTGCACATCCGAATGTTGTGCAGGACTACCTGAACGAGGTTGGGGACCGCAACTGGGAGTGACCAGCTCTCAATTCTATTAAGAATCTTTTAGATCTATCCATCAACAACAGAACCTTCCATGTGACTTCTATGAGCGTGAATAGTATAGGCATTCAGAATAGGATCAGATTCATCAACATAAAGATAATATGCCTGTAAGAATAGACACCATTGTTCAAGCAAAGTATGACAAAAATAGAAAGAGAATTAGAGGCATTTTATTTTTGTTATAAGAATATTTATTTGCTTTCTGGTATATTACAGATTTTTAAAATTAACCCTTTAACCGGGCGGGACGTATATAGACGTCCTGAAATATTTGTTGTTTTTATTATTATTTATATATGTATATATATATATATATATATATATATATATATATATATATATATATATATATATGTATATATAAACATAGATACATGTATCTATGACTAATACCTCTGTTGTACGAAAATATAAGTCCCACCAGTTCCAGGGTACAACATATATTTCAAGGACGCATTTATACGTCCCGCCCGGTTAAAGGGTTAAACTATGTAATCCTATCTCTTATAATCAGAATATGTCACACTATACTAGGGTAAAACATTTCCAAATGTTTACCTTTTGTGAAAGAAATAACAACAAAATTCAAGGTGTGCCAATTTTTTGACACATTTCAATAATATTGACTATGCTTTAAATATATATATATATATATATATATATATATATATATATATTTATAACATTCATTGAATTTACCTCATGCCTCCACCATCTATTGACAAAATTCTAATACCATTGGAACGTGGTGGGTCTGCATACCCAAGAATTGCTAGAGTTTGTAGAATAGTTTCAAGAGTTGGTATATCGTTAGTATGCTTTCGAATAAATAACAGAATTCCAATCGCTCCTTTCTGAAATTATACAGACTTAAAATTTGTATTGAAATCTATGTATAGTTACAGATAAAACAGAATAAAGAAGAATACATTCCATAGTTCAACAGTAAATTAATTGAAGAAAACAATGAAAAATCCCAAATAAAAACAAAAATTATAACTAAAACTGAAAGAATGCAGCAATGGACACTAATCAACCATTATATATGGATTTAAATTGCAACATATATGGATATAATACAAAATAAGTATTATTGGTTTTTATTGGTAATAAAAAACATGACATCAAAATTACATAAATTTAACCCCCCCCCCCTCATGGGGAAATGCGGGAATTACAACAGGAATTTTGTAAGCCACAACTGCTCGTCACCTTGTAGAATAAATAGCTTCTGAAATACAGCTTAAAGAATTCGCAAGGCTGCCATTTTGTATTCTATCAGGTTTATTATGGCAGATTATTACTGAAATGCATGGGCGCCTAAAGGGGGGGGGGGGAGGGCAGCTGCCTCCCTATAAAATATGAGATACAAAAGTTACAAATTAACTTAATTAATTAACTTAAATTAATTTACAATAAATTCTTATTCATTTACTATGTTTTTTAATTATTATATAAACATTATCTGGATCAAGAGGGGAGGGTTGGATCGTTGTTAGTCTGGCCTCGCTAACAATGGTAAGGCATGTTATCTATTAGACCCCCCTATCTGAAACTATTATAAAATGAAGTTCCGACTAAAAAGGGCTGTCATTTACACTCTTAAAAGAGACAGTTTGTTCCCGCGACATAGACAATGGATATATAACCCGCAGAAAAGATTAGACGGGCTTTAGATGTATGCTGGAGTGGGAAATAACCAAAGAAGATTGGGCAAAGGCGAAATCGGTGAACACCGATGACAACACTATAGGGTGGGAAGGTTAACCAATGTCATTCGGGATGCGGCAGAGAACTCTTTCAAACACCGAAAGGCGAGGGTAAGACCTGTGCCATGGTGGATGCCGGCATTAACTTCAATGAAAAGAGACCTCTACAAGGCCTGGCGGTTATACCAGAAGTGCAGATGTGACGAGAGGCCGGCTGCACTACAAGATGAGTACAAGTCCAAGGCTAGAGCATACCAAAACAAGGTGCGCTCATAGAAACGAAAGTGATGAGTTTATTGCGAAAGAATCCCAAACAAATTCCTGGGGTATCCCGTATAGAGTAGCACTTGGTAGAATAGCGCCTCAACAAGTGTTGGCAGCCCTTAAGAAAGCAGATGGTCAGGCAAGAACTCTAGAAGAGGCTGCTCACATCTGCATTGAGGAGGCATCCCAAAGATGATCCATTCCAAGACAATGAGGAGGAAGTTATTGCGAGACCCACTCTTCTAGTACGGACTTGTGCCCACCATGAGACATGAACTGCGTATCGCTGTGGACCGGCAAAATGCTGGTCGTGCTACGGGACTTGATGCTATTGATGAGGCAATGTTAAGGAATAGTATATTTTACATTGAACAAAGGCTTTTGGAGTGTATAATGATAACATAGATAGGGTATACCATCCCAAAAGGTGGAAGAATGCTGACTTGAGATTCATCTACAAGGGAGGGGGCATGGATAAGCAGCTCCCAAAATCATATAGACCAATATGCATCTTATCTGTGATGAGCAAAGTCCTGGAGAACCTCATCATGACCAGTCTTTCTCCTGTTCTTGCGAGGGTAAGTTATCCACAGCAATTCGACTCTACAAAAGGTAAGGAAACCTCTGATTCTGTACTAAGAGTGTGTCTGGACTTCGAAGGACGAGTAGAGCGTTATGATATGTTGCTGCACTTTGATATATCCTCCACCTTTTACAGCATCTGGTGGCCCAAGATGCTCCAGCAGCTGCAAAGGTATGAAACTTCCAGAAACTTATAAGCCCTGTTACTGAGTTGCCTCCAAGATAGATGAATCAAGGTCAGAGGTAGTTCTTTTGAAAAAAAAAAAAACATTTATAGAAAGGGGATGATTGCAGGGATCCATCCTAGGTTTGGCTCTAAAGAAATTAGTTTTTGGCGAGTTGCTGGGAGTATTAGAGAAAAAAGGTTAATGCCTACAACTGCCTATGTGGATGACTTGGTTGTAGTTGTATACTCTAACAGCTAAGCCGGCTTGAAGTAAGAAGCAAAACGCTGCTGCAACCTGATAGCAGAATGGAAGAGTGTTAAAGGAAGAGGTTAAAAATGGCCGTGGCTAATAGAGCCCATCCTATTAACCTGATCATAAATGGAGTAAGAATACGTCATGTCAAGTGAGGAGGTCACTTCAATAGTATAAAATTTGGCAGAGGCTTTAATATGACCCCTCACTTCGAGAGCTTGAGGAATTGGGTGGCTCTGACTTTTAACTACCTCAATCGACTATGGGGCGCTTTCTGGGGCCTCAAATACCCAGCTACAATGACCATATTGCTATGTTGTGGGTATGTGTGACAAATTATTTTGTTCTTAACGAATACAAAATTTATTTTAAGCTAATTAATTTATCATAATTAATTATTGTTAATTAGGCAATCAACAAGCTATCAAGATGATTATTTTTATGAAATTGATAACATCACACAACATATATAAAGGGATGCCAGGTTATTTTCCTAAATAACCAAAAGATTGAATTATTTATACTAATTATTAATATTTAGTCTTTTATGGCATACAACATTTAATAGGGTACACTGCTGAAGGCTTCGCTAAAATGTTCATGCAGCGACTCCAGTTAGTTGCAGTCTAAGACATAGTATGGAGAGACAACGGCATTGCACAACGAACTTGACACAGAAGACAGACAAGAACAGAACAGACTGACCACTGACGAGGGCTCCTTTATATACCCATTCACCGCATAAAAATACACTGATTGACACAGCTCTAAAACGAGGTTTTAAAAAACACCCAAAACATCATTTTAAATGCTCAAGGTAGAGGATACTATTCTTTACACTCAAAGTAAAGAATTCTGCATGAAAAGAATGCTTTCATTAAATGCTAAGACTTGATGTAATTTACGGGACAATCCCCTTTTTTGCACTATCACATTTTTATCATACTCCTAACTTGAAGTTTTCGATCAATTAAAGATACCAAAAGTATTAGAGAAATCCATATGTTATTGAATGATAATTCAAGAGCAGTTAACTAATTAACAGATACTACACACTATTAAATTTATGGGAGCTAAAGGCCATGAACAAGATCGAGCTTACAAGGTGAAATGGTGTTTTCCCGATCCCTTCTTGGAGATATCAGACACAAATGTCAGTTTCGGATTGGCCAAAGATTCAGCCGATTTTTAACCAAAATTGAAACTATTGCCGATGCCATTGTTATTGATCATTATTTACTTATTCTAATATTGAATGACCATTGACCTGCCAAGGATGAAATCGCTAGCAAACCTGCAACTATGCAACATGGAATCCAAGCCAGAGAAAGTGGAATTACTAAAAAGCCGAAGTACCTCAATAATTACTTACTTTTTGGATTTATACAAGTTGACGAGGGTAAATATATGTTATAGAAAAAAAGTTTTTTCAATCACTTCAAGGGTTCCAGTTAAATTTTTTCACCATTTTGAGGGTATGACTACTTCTAATCATTATTCACTACTTCCAAACAGCTCGAGAAGAAACACTGTAATATGATGTGGGAAGTTGAACTGTCTTTTGTCAAGTCAATATGATTTTTAAAAGATATAAATTTATATTCCACTTAGAAATCTATATTCCAGGGTGATGTTTACCCCATTTTTAGCTATGTCAATAAACAAGAAATTTTAACCAGTAGCTAAAAAAACCAAAAGGAATACTTTCCCCTTTGCCACAACTTACTAATGTGAAACCAAATTTTCAATCTGTGCAACCATTAACACTTTATACTGAAGCTGTTCAATCTGCCCAACTTACCTTTCTCCAGCTGTCAAAAATCAAACCCAAAATAACAAAATCTCTCTTCTCATTAACTGAGCATCCAAATAATTACTTTTTAAAGTTTTTTTCATTAGTTCAACTATTGATCATAGTCAGTTCTATTCAATTTTTTTTAAAATAAATTCTAAAAATAGAATTTAGTACTTCAAACTACCAAATACTTATGATCATAGTAATATTTTCTTCAGCTAAGACTAAGAATGGACTAATAACTAAGAATGGACTCGCTAATTTTGTGAACTTAAATATGCAACAAACAAACTACAGGAAGGTAGGCATCTAAATACTTTAGTGACATGGGAGATGTTTCATCACAGTATGGAAAGCCCTGACAGACTACTAAAATATATTCTAAATACAATTTTAAAATTAAATACATTAAAAAATTACTTTAACAGCAAAGTTTTTTGCAGATGGGTGGCGAATTAAATGATTTAATAGATCTTCTAAACGCTTTAATCGAACAGAAACTGATTCTGAAGATGACAAAGACATTAGCAAGCGTTGGGTCTGAGCATTGATTTCTTCCTAAAAAAAAATTAACCAAATCACAAAAAATAATAATACATATTTCAGATATAGTAGCAAATTCATCCTAAGTTATATTACTAATTTTTTTTTTAACAACTTCAAATAAAATATACACTTGTGATAAAAATATCCTATATTATACAGTCCAATATCAAATTCAAGGCCAAAGCTGTGTCTGGAGAAAAGTCTTAGGGCACAAGAATGAAAAAAAAAAACAGTCTGGTGGAATGATGAGGTTAATGTAGCAAAAGCTTCTAAAGAAAGAGGCCTCCAGGAAATAAATAGGGCCTATATTGATAAAAGAAATATGGCAAAGGCAAAATGTCCAAAGCAATATCATAGGAAAACTTTGGCAGGGAAATTCAGTACAGTTATAAAAGGAAAACAAAAAATATCTGGAAAGTAGTGAAATTCCTTGTGAGGGTAAAAAGAGCAAACCATCTGATGGTTATGGAAGATGAAAAAATAGTGGAATAGAAGAGGATTTGCTACCAACAGAAGTTCTCCATTGCATCATTCCAGCGATAGCAACCGAGAACCGGAGAAGGATGCATTGGAGAGAAAACAAATATGAACCTGATTTTGAGGTTGAAAATAACAGAAGAAAATTAAGTGTTACAAGATTGTTATTGTAAGTGTTACTAAATTGAAGTCAGGGAAAGCAGGATCGAATGACTCCAGAATTCATCAATAATGGAGGATAGGAACTAAAAAAAGACTCAACTGATGCTAATGGGGTTGGAAAAAGAATTACCAAGGAATGGGAATATAATGTATTTTTGCCAATCCATAAAATCAGAAGCCAGGGTACCTCCTCTTCCAAAAATCTCTCTTCCATTGAAAATTTTTTTTTAATTTTAAGTGATGACAGTTTTAGCTATTACTTCTCCCAAATTCCTATATTCCTAACTACAATGCCTGGGTTCAATTTAAAATGTGATAGATAATTCATTTATCCTGCTGTAACAACAGGATTTTACTGTAGGGTCGTAAGCCTTAAAGTTATCTACTTGACTTATGTCCTATGGTTACCATAGTAAGAGCAAATGGCCGAAGTAAAGACTCGCCATCCGTCTCAATCCCCACTTAGGGCCTTGACCTCTCTCCATATTTTTCCAGCTCTAATGACCTCTTTCTCTACTGTTCTTTGCCAGGTCAGCTTGGGTCTCCCCCGACTTCTTGATCCTTGGGGATTCCAATCAAGAGCCGCCTTCTCAATGGCTCCATCCTGACCTGATCGAGAGAATTCTCTTCAGGCAACGATTCGCAAAAGCTTAAAGCTGGCTCAGAATCTTTTTGGAGATTTTCCAAGTTTCACAGCCATAGAGGAGAACAGACTTTACATTGGAGCTGTACAGTATGCGGAATATATTCTTGTTCCGCCATACAGGATATAGCTGGACAAAGGCTACATTTGCTTTGCGGATCCATCGAAGTATTTCTTGGTCAATGTCTCCATCTCTCCCCACAGTGCTTCCCAGGTAAGTGAAAACATCAACCCTTTCAAGGACCTCATCATTTAGCTGTAGGGTCTCCTCATTATCCACATTTAGCCGCATCTCTTTGGTCTTGGAAGCGTTTACCTTTAACCCCGCAGCTTTGCAAATGGTTTCTAGTTTCCCCAACTTTGCCTGCATGCCAGAAAACCGTTGTGCTAGAAGTCAAACGTCATCGGCAAAGTCAAGATCCTCGAGCCTTTCATGTAACGACCATTGGATCCCTCTTCTCCTTCTACCAACAACTTGCCTCATTAAACGGTCTAAAACTAGGATAAATAGTTTAGGGGAGAGAATGCAGCCCTGTTGGGCCCCCCGGATGGATTATATTAATTATTTTGGAGGGGATATCATACTTCGCTAGGGTTTCCCAAATGAATTCCTGCTTGACGGAATCAAGGGCTTTCTCAAAGTCACCAAATGTCATGTAGAGATGATTCCGCCATTCATTGCTTTGCTCCATGACAATCCTGAGAGTGTTAATTAGATCAACACAAACCAGCCTGCTCCTTCCTCAGCTTCTCTTTGATTGTGTTTGTGATTCTGGACAAGATAATTCTGCAGGATAGCTTGCAGGGCACTGAAAGTAATGTAAACCCCTGCCAATTGTCCCAGACCGATTTCCTTTCTTCGGCACCTTGACAATAATACCTCTCTTCCAAGCCTCAGGAACCTCTTCTTTCTCCCAAATTTCTTCAAGCAAAGGTAGCAAGAGTTCCCCTGATAGGTCATCATCTGCTTTAATCACCTCTGGTGTATTGTTGTAGTATTGCTGTATTTCACTCTTGGAGGGAATGTCAACTGCCACTTGTCAGGGTGAGTGGGACCTTTTTGGTCTAGTCTGGGGTCCAATTAGATCGATTGAATCACCAGACACATTTTCCACGCTGGATGATTGTTCCTCGGGCTTTAGGAGATTTTCAAAGTGCTGCTTCCATCTTTCAAGCTGTTTCTGTTGATTAGTAAGGAGTTCGCAAGTATTGCTTTTCACAGGAGTATTATTTACTAGGCGCTTTTTCCTTGAAAGCAGGTTGTTATCGGATAAAGCTCCCTCAGATCACCTTTATTGGTTGCCTCCTGAGCATCCTTTGCGAGAGAGTCTATCCATTTCCTCTTATCCCTTCGGGCATTCGCTTTAACCGTCCTATTGAGTCTTGAATGTTCTGCAGAAAAAAAGTTATCTAATGATTACAAAAAAAAAAAAAAAAAAAAAAAAAAAAAAAAAAAAAAAAAAAAAAAAAACGTGAATTCCATAAAATTTTAACAAGAGCTATCAAAATTATGGAAAATTTAAGTTTCAAGAGATTTGGACTACTGAGGAAAATTTGAGCTAGAGGTACTAGGTTAATTCTATTTGTGCTAGTTCCCACATTTCATGATCCCATAGTTGTTTTAAAGTAATAGAAAACTATCATGTATTTATGTAATTCGAAATTCATAAAGGAATTGTCATTATAATGATTTTTCGCATGATTTTTAATTATAATAATGATTATTTTATAATGATTTTATTTATGATTACATTATAATGATTTTTTTTTGCTTTTAACTCAGCCACATTCATAGAAACAATAGAGTGTTAGTCAAATAACATCTCTCTTGTTTTTCTGGGAGTGGGGTTAATATGTGTATATTCCCCTAAAATTAGTTTAAAATTGTCATAGATATTCATTTTTGTTCCTTCACTTCCTGTTAAACTATGATTCCAGACTTTTAAGGCTATAGATTGGATTAACCTTATGGAGGTACCCATCTTTTCATTTTTCAAACTAATTATTACTTTCTCAAATTTTTCTTATATAAAGTGTTTTTTTTTGTTGTTGTTTGTTTTTTTGATCCTCCTCTTCCTTGCCTTGCAGGCTATACGGGGTTTCCCGGGCCAGGGGAGAGGGTGGAGGATTGATGCTGAGTTAGAACTTATATAAAGTTAAGAGACCACCTGCGGATCACACCATATGCACCTCCTATACATTCCTCCCTGACTTCCCAGACGGACAGTCTAATCGAACCGAAGTTACAGTCATCAGATCATGTCATTCTAGCCATTGTCCCAATATATTTTGTTATAGTCTGTCTGTTGATATTTGCTATTAAGTTAATATTAAGTAATAAATTTGTTTTCCTTGTTACATTACAAGGGCCTTTTTACACAATTATACTACTGATCTACACATACTTTTCCGGTAAAATAGTTAAGCCATAAAAATGTGTAATTTTGGCCCAAAAGTGTACACTAAACTTGGTTCAGGTGAATTGGCATTAATGATTTATTAAAAATAAGGGAACACTTCTGCTATGTTACTTCTGGGCATAGCTCATTTCGGCAGGTTATGTGGATTTAATATAAAGTAACTCCTAGCCTATCCTTTTCAATTAAAAAGAGGCTAGATTAGCAAAATTAAATCCCAGCTTTCGAATCCTGCTAAAGTAACATAGCAGAAATAATAACAAAAATAATATTAGATATAGAACAGGAATGATAGTAACCACTCCTAACTTGAATAAATAAACTTTAATACAAGCAAAGAGTTCAATACTTTGTGGGGGAACTTTTTCTTGGTCAGTGGTGGTAGTAGGTCAAAGATCACTCTCAACTATCACATTCTTCAGTCTTCATTAATTACTAAATTAAGAGTACACCCTTTATAGAGACTAGATGTGTGTAAGGGACAATGTATGGAAGATTAGGAAAGCAGCTTACCATACCCAGATCAAATCTGAGGCCTTGAGAATGGTAGGATCAACTACTCTACTGCCATAATTAAAGAAAGGAAGCGGTTAAGCTTACCCTATGTTACTTCTGGACATGGCCGATTCCGGGAGGCAGAGTTGGGCAAATTGTAATCTGAATAATGATTAATGAATATGAATAATTGGTAATCATAAAACAAATGAAAAATAAACAACCATTATTCATAATCAGTACAGAGTATTTTTAATGATCATCGAGTGTTTATGTTATTCATTTGAAATGAATAATAAATAACTAAATACCAGTTATTCATTATTCATTTCAAATGAATACCATAAACACTCAATAATCATTAAAAATACTCCATACTGATTATGAATAATGGTTATTCATTTTTCATTTGTTTTAAGATTACCAATTATTCATATTCATGAATCATTATTCTGATTACAATTTGCCCAACTCTGCCGGGAGATTAGGTGAGCGTGATATAAGCGAACTTTCATTGTGTCCTTTAAAGGTAAAAAGAGCCTTAAACAACTTTATTACATTGAAGCTGTCGACTCACTTGCTATGCTTGTTCTTTGGGGATAATTAAACCCCTAAATGGGTCTTTTTCAATTGGGATTAGGGCCACACTAGCATCATGTTGGCTTTTCCCAGAAGTAACATAGGGGAACTATTACCAAAGAAGCAAATAAGATTCATAATAACATCTCAGAAGACTAGATTAACTTAAATATCTCAGTTGATAAATGGGACAAAAGAGTCAAAGATAACAAATGATTTAGTTTAATATTTTTGAAAAATATATAAATAAATTAAGAACTTATCACCAAACACAAGTCCAATAAGCAAATGAAAAACTAAAATTAAATGCAATACATACATGAGTGACAACAGGGGGATGTGTTTTCCATCTTGGAGTTTTTTTAACACCTGTCTTCTTTGAAGAGGTCCTTAAATCACCTAATAACTTAGATAAGTCAAACCCATAGCTGCCTTTTTTCACATCTTTTTCAGCATTTATTTCTATTACCTGTCGGACACCTTGTAATTTCCGTAAATCTGATTTGAAGTTTGATTTTTCATAATCTAAAAATAAGTTGTAAAAGCTTGCTCTGACATTCAAATAAGATTGGATAAAATTGTTGTTGTCTTTCAAATAATTTTGAAACGAACTTTTTTTCCTAACGACGTAATTCACAATATCTAGAAGTTTTGCAACAGTACTCCTCTCTTTTGAGCCCATTAGTTATAGAATATAAATACAAACTTGTATACGCCTGATTTTAACCAAAAAAAATTGTTGACAGTAAACATCGCAACTTGGCATTGATCACACTGTTAAAAACAGTAGATAAATAAAATGAGAAAATTCTAAAAATTATAAACAAAGAACTATTTGCGGTAAGGTTATCAATAGCCAAAGAAGTTATTTTAAAAAACGAATGAACTGAATTATAAAACTACAGCCTACTATGAAAGTATCAGTCAAAAGTTTCAGGAAAGCTCTTCCACATCTAAATTTTATTTTCTTAATAGAGTTTAAAAATATAAGTTTTAATTCAGGACATTGCAGCATACTTATACATAAATATATTAGTTTTGATTGTATCAGTCATGAAAAATAAAAAAAAAAGGTACCACTACAGTACATGATGAAGGATTTGTTCTGTTTCTTGGTCATCGGTTCTGCAAGGAGGTGACTTGACCGTGATCACACTCAACCGTCAGGTTTTCCCCCTTAATTTTTCAATTAAGAGTACCTACATTTTAGAGGCTGGGTTTACCATAGGAGGGTCTCTCGGCTACCAACACGATCTGTGGCAGAATATTAAAGATACCCTGTGCCAAGCCAGATTCGAACACAGGACCTTGAATACAGAAACTCAATGCAAAAATAATTAAACTTTGTAATTTCTTGCTGAGCCCACCTCTCTATCCACCTTGGTGCAGAGCGAACTAAATGATTAAATAAATAAATTTAATTATAGTTAATTTAATTAAATTATTAAAAAGAATTTGTGTTTCAGAGCCTATATCTGTAGGGATTCTCCCCACAATAGAAATTATTAATCAAATTATTTTGATAACATTATCATTTAACCTTACACATGTTATAATTTAACTGTGTACTATATAATATTATTTTGTTTAATTGATTTAATGTATGTAAAAATTTCCTTAGTTTATTTTCTTATTTATTTACAGCTTATTTCTTTTTCTTTAAATGTACCAGGTATATGCATAAGTTTTTGACGGTTTTTGGGGTATTGAAAACACATAATTTTCAAGGGAAAATAATTTTTTATTTATTCAAAATATTGGCCATCGGATTCCACACTCTTCGACCATCTTTTAGGTAAATTATGAATTCCTTGCCAGAAATTTTTTTTGTCTTTTGCGGCAAACCATTCGTTGAGCCAATTTCCAACTTCTTCGAAATTGCTGAAGTGCTGCGCTGCGAGCGAGTGTCCCATTGCTGCGAAGAGGTGATAGTCAGATGGCGCCAGGTCGGGGGAGTACGGCGGGTGCGGAAGGACCTTCCATCCAAGCGATTTCAAGGTGTCTTTCACTGGTTTTGCTGTGTGGGACGGTGCATTGTCGTGTAACAAAATCACTTTGCCATGTCTTGTGGCCCATTCCGGCCGTCTATGGATCAATGATTATTGTTTCTTGGGACACATTTAATGCAATTGCCAATTGCTGTTGAGTTTGAGTTGGGTCATCATCCAGTAACGCCTGCAATTCCTCGTCTTCACACTTTTGTGGCCTACCAGAGCGTGCACTGTCTTTCACATTAAAATCTCCTGGCTTAAATTGTCGAAACCATGTCTCATATGTTCTAATCGACGGAGCGTGTTCACCATATGTTTCCACCAGCAAGCGATGACATTCCACAGCCTTTTTCTTTTGATTAAATAAGAAAAGCAGGGCGTGCCGCAAATGTTCTTTTCCAGGCACAAATGACGACATGATTACTGAACTATACAAAACAGACGCTATTGTTCGGCGAACTCAGCTCGTGTAGGATTATAGGATAAGGTCTGATAAACAAACTGGCGTAGTATCAAATTCATCCGCAGCGGACTGTTCGGTGGCGCCATCTTTTAGTGAAACCGGAAAGAACTTATGCATACACCTGGTAAATATCATTTGGATGTATATATATTTTTTTGTGTAATTTTACTTTTAGACCAGAGATGTTAATAGAGTGTGAAGACAGATTATTTTAAGTTTTGATGTTCTAAAAATAATAAATGTTTAATCAATAACTCTTGAGTCTTTATACCCGAAGAAACTCTACAAATTGGTGACCCCGACGTGATAAAACCACATCTCTGGCCGTTCAATCCAAAAGGGAGGAATTCTAATACTCACTTTGTTGAGCTCATTGTGTTCCATCTTCCTTTCGCTAGATGATTCAGTAGGCTCGGCGTCGTTACCCATTTCTTGACGAAGATCACGTCGGGGTCACCAATTTGTAGAGTTTCTTTTTTGCATTTCAGCAGAAGAACGAGTTAAAAGTTTAATTTATTAATTGATCTAAAAAATCGCCAGCTAATTGACGGCGTGACTGGTTCAAAAATTCGAAGCAATATTTATACCATTTCCGAACTTGACATAATCAGTACTATATCTAGTTCACAAAGATATGGGGATTTACTCCTAAAATATCCAGATTTAGCTAAACCGAATGTGATACCTTCTAATTTGCAACATGATGTCCGGCACTATATTAATACTATTGGTAAACCAGTTTTTTCCAGGCCAAGACAGCTAGATGCGGAAAAGTTAAAGCTTGCCAAAGAAGAGTTCCAGTTTATGCTGAATAATGGGATCATCCGTCCATCTAAGTCGGAATGGGCGAGTCCACTTCACATGGCAACTAAAAAGGATGGTACATTACGCCCTTGCGGTGATTACCGCAGGCTTAATTCCCTCACAACACCGGACAGGTATCCACTTCCTCGCATAGAAGATTTTCATAATATTCTACATAATAAGAAGGTATTTTCAAAAATAGATCTTTTTAAAGCATTTTTTCAAATTCCAGTAGCCGAAGAGGATAAAGCCAAAACAGCTATAACAACACCTTTTGGGTTATTCGAATTTAATGTTATGCCGTTTGACTGCAAAATGCTCCCAGTACCTTCCAAAGGTTTATTAACCAAGTTTTTTCAGGTTTAGATTTTGTCTTTGCATATATTGATGATTGTCTTGTAGCCTCGTCATCTGAAGAAGAGCACAGGCAACATTTAAAATTAGTCTTTGATCGATTGAGTCAATACGGTCTAAGAATAAATATTTCTAAATCGCAATTTGGTCTTAAAGAATTAACCTTTCTCGGATATCATATTACACCGGGGGGATCCAAACCATTACCAGAAAAAGTTAAGGTTATAATGGACTACAAACTTCCGGAAACCGTGAATGGTCTAAGAAAATTTTTAGGTATGGTAAATTTTTATCGTAGGAATTTAAAGAATGCGTCCGAAAATCAAGCAATTCTTTATGATTATTTAAAAGGCGCGAAGAAGAAGGACAACAGAAAAATCATTTGGACACCTGAGGCGATTACCAAATTCGAATTATGTAAAAAAGACCTTGCTGAAGCTGCAATATTAACATATCCATCTCCTGAATATCCTATTGCTCTAGTCATTGATGCCAGTGACTTTGCTGTGGGAAGTGTCGTTCAGCAGTTAGAAGGAGATAGCTGGAAACCACTAGCTTTTTATTCAAAAAAACTTAGCAATGCTCAAAAATCTTATAGTACATATGACAGGGAATTGTTAAGTATGTATTTATCTATCAAAAACTTTAAACATCTTTTAGAAGGTAGTCACTTTGTTATTTACACTGATCATCGTCCTTTAATTTTTGCATTTCAGCAGAAGAACGAAAAGGCATCACCACGCCAGCAGAGACAGTTACAATACATATCAGAATTCACAACTGATATCCGTCATATCTCTGGATCTAAAAATGTCGTCGCTGATGCTCTATCTCGAATTGAAGAGGTAAGCACTATTGACTTTGATTTAATTTCTGATGCTCAAGAAAAGGACAAGGAGCTAGATCAGCTCATTAGAAATTATAATTCGCTCAAGCTTAAACGCCAACAACTTCCTAGTGGTAAAAGTCTGTGGTGTGATATCAGCACAAATCATATCAGAACATACATTCCAGAAGAATTTAGAAGACAGATTTTTAACCTAATTCACAATATGGCCCATCCAGGAATCAAGTCAACACTAAAACAAATAACATCAAGATATGTGTAGCCAGATATCAGGAGGGATGTTCAACAATGGACCAAAGCTTGCCTTCCGTGTCAGAAGACCAAAGTCTCCAGACATGTTCAATCTCCAATAGGAACCTACCAGACACCAGATGAACGTTTTGCTACTGTCCATATCGATTTAATTGGACCACTTCCTCCATCTGATGGTAAAATTTATGCTTTGACTTGCATCGATCGTTATACCAATTGGATGGAAGTAATACCATTGAGTGACTCCTTAGCTGAAACAGTGGCTCAAGCGTTTTACACTAATTGGATCTGTAGGTTCGGAGCTCCTAGAATAATAGTTAGTGACCAGGGTAGTCAATTCACTTCAAGCTTATTTAAACATTTCAGTGCATTGTGTTAAATTGTTCAGAACCACACCTTACCACCCACAGTGCAATGGAAAAATTGAAAGACTTCACCGAGTAATTAAAACTGCACTAAAGGCTAAAAACACCGTTAAATGGACTGAATCCTTACCCACCATACTACTTGGTCTTCGAGCAGCACTCAATCCAGAAAGCAATATATCACCTTCGTTGATGGTATACGGTGCAACAATAAAAATGCCGGGAGAATTCTTTGATGAACCCACTATAACCCTGTGGAAGACCCTGGAATTTTCCTTTCAAGACTCAAAGAAACTTTCAAGAATCTGAAGCCTATTCCTGTGCAACACAATTCTACAAGAAATTTTTTTGTTCACAAGGATCTAACTAAATGTTCGCACGTTTTCGTTAGAGTAGATCGTATCAAAAACCATCATATGAAGGCCCGTTTACTGTCATTAGTCGAAACGATAAATTTTTTCAACTTGACATAAAAGGAAAAACAGTAACGATCTCCATTGATAGACTGAAACCAGCCTATTTGCTATCAACCGAGGAAACATGTTCCCAACGACTCAAAACAGACACAGCAGCAAAAAGGGACCAGGAACCATCGCATTCTACCACCCAAGAAGATGAAGGAAATCTGAAAAAGACTAGGCCTGGGAGAACTGTTCGTTTCCCTACGCGGTTTTTAGATAACTAAAATAATTGTACGTAAATATAGAACATTATAGTTTTCATAATAAGTTTAAATAATATATCATTAATGTATAAATTTTCTTTTTATCGTGCTTAGCGCACTGGAGGAGGAGTGATGTAGGGATTCTCCCCACAATAGAAATTATTAATCAAATTATTTTGATAACATTATCATTTAACCTTACACCTGTTATAATTTAACTGTGTACTATATAATATTATTTTGTTTAATTGATTTAATGTATGTAAAAATTTCCTTAGTTTATTTTCTTATTTATTTACAGCTTATTTCTTTTTCTTTAAATGTAAATATCATTTGGATGTATATATATTTTTTTGTGTAATTTTACTTTTAGACCAGAGATGTTAATAGAGTGTGAAGACAGATGATTTTAATTTTTGATGTTCTAAAAATAATAAATGTTTAATCAATAACTCTTGAGTCTTTATACCCGAAGAAACTCTACATATCTTAATCATTATATTTTTCTAGGTAATAGAAGAAAATTACTTTGGGGTATGCATAATCTTTAATATGAAACATTTTTTCACAAGTTATTCAAAGCTTATTTTAAATTATTTTAAAATATCAATATCATTTTCATAAACAGAATTAGAATAACCTAATTCACGACATTAATATTTTTTCTATCGGATAAGTTAAGATAAAACGATACCTATGCGATTAACCTAAAAATATATATTATATTATTTTTATAATCAGCACCAAGACGATCTGTGGCAGAATATTAAAGATACCCTATCCCAAATAACCTAATAATCGAAATTAATCGACATCAGGTAATTTATTACGTGCTGATATGATTTCCATAAAAAGGGTTAACCAAATAAGGTTTACCAATAGGCGGGCGCAAGCGAAGGTGCTGCTTCTTTACAGGAACTAGAGACACGGGGATAAAAGCCGGGCCATTACCTGGGATTCATAGGGTTTTTTGGCGTTTTGAATTTATTTTTCCATAATTAAAACCCCCGCAAAAAATCATTTGAAAAATGTCTAATAGGTATTGCTCGGTCCCTCAGTGTTCAATTGAAAAATTAATAGACGTTTCATTCCATTTATTTCCAAAAAATAAAAAGCTTCTTTTTATGTTTTCAATGAACACAATGTCAAATAAATACAATTGATTAATTGCAAATACAGAATTACAAAAACAGGTTAATCTAATGATCACCAGCTTGAACTCAATGAAATAACATCTGTTAAACCTTCTGCACAGGAGAGGTATATAACACCTCTCCCCCCAAAGAAAATTCCATTTAAGATGAAATGATTATTAAAATACAAATAATCAATCATCTATCATCAAATGAGTTTCTTTTAGTCTAAACCGCCAATTACAGAGGCTTCAGCGATGCTTTCGCGGTATCTGTTTTTACCTCCTTCAAGCACGCACTTCCTCCGCGGTCTTCCTAAGATGTGCGCCTCGTAATGCATGAAGGTAATGCAGTCCCCGGCGGCAGATCTGGCTCATCTCTCCCAGGCTGATCTGGCTCAGGATCATGGTCAGGCATATCTGGCTCAGTTCCATCAAGCTTAGGCTCATCTAGTTCGGGATCCTCTGATACCTCCTCTGGCTCCTGTACCTCAGGATGCAGGTTGATACGCGACCTTCCCGACAACTCCTTGTTAGGGACCTTAAAAAGTTGGTCAATGTGCCTTCTGTGGTGCAGGCCAAGGTTGAGCTCCTTTACCACATATGACAAAGGGCCAGTTTTTTGTATGACCTCAGCCAAAATCCATTTAGGGCCTGAGGCTCGGTAGTTCCTCATTCTGACAGTGTTCCCTACCTGGAGCTCTCTGGAGTTGCCAGGCGTTGTCAGGTCCAAGGTCTCCCTTTTTTTGTCAAATGGAGAGAAACGGAACAATGATCCCAGTTAGGCTCTTTGTTAGGCCATAATTTTAGGTACGTTAATTTGTTTATTAAAGTTAAATGAGCTCCATTATCTACTTCAAAATTATCAACTATTGAATTTACCTTTACTTTAGTGGAAAATTCTTGATCTTTATTAATATTTTTAGTAATATGAAAAACATATTGCGTATCTTCTTCATAAGTATTTTCTTCGATAAGGTTAGTATCCTGTTTTTGATTTTTAAATTTTTGTAGGTTGCCTTGTTTTCCTCTACAAACAGATTCTAGATGTCCTATTTTACTACAGACCTTGCAAACATGCTCCTTAAAATAGCAATCAGGTGCTAAGTGATTGGCCCTATTGCATCGATAACATCTAGGGTTCTTTATGGAATTAGAACTACAGCCTTTGACTTTATAAATAGATTGTTCCTCACCTTTCAATAACTTCTGTTGTTTTTCTGTTGATTCCATGCTTGTTGCGATGGAAATTGCCTTATCCAATGACAAACCTATCGGGTTTTTAGAAGAGACTGATTCCTCGTGTCTACGACATAAATATCTCTGCATCTCTCCATCCCGAATTCGTGCAACAAATCTGTCACGAAGCATTATTTCGAGAGGCAAAGGTTCACTATCATTACCAAATTTACAGCACTGGGCAAGCTTTCTTATTTCTCTAATAAAATCTTGAAGAGACTCACCTTCCAATTGGTCTTTTTTATGAAACCTTACCCTGCCTAATAACTCGTTTATCGAAACCCCAAAATGCTTATTACATTTTTCAATAATGGTTTCATACTTCACATCTTTGAGTGGGGAAGGTGAACACAAAGATTTTATCACTGAATAAGTGTGTTCTCCCACGGTCATCGGTAAGGTACATTTCTTTTTCCTCTCTTCAGTAATGTTATTGAGCTCTAGATAAAACTCGAACCGTTCAACAAAAAACAAAAATGAAACAATGTCAAATAAATACAATTGATTAATTGCAAATACAGAATTACAAAAACAGGTTAATCTAATGATCACCAGCTTGAACTCAATGAAATAACATCTGTTAAACCTTCTGCACAGGAGAGGTATATAACATTCTTAAAGAGCGTATTGTAAAATTAAGAATAGATAAGCCTGTTTCGAAACATAAGACGATATGTAGTCTTCATTTTAAAGAAAGTGACTATATTTATCCAGTTAAATATTAGTATTTGACATTTTATTATTCCAAAATGTTAGTTTTATGCAAATAACATTGGGACCATAGTGTCATATTTGTTTTTTTTTTTAATTTTCCCCATTTTGGTCTTACAACCGTTGTGCTTAATTGTTTCAAGTTTTCAATGCAAAGCCTGAAAGTTTTGACAAATTAATAAATAATATGACAAAGAATATAAGCTGTCATAAAAATGATTGTATGAATAGGTAATTAATGTTATTTGTTTTATATTTAATATATAAATTAAAAAAACATTTAATATTTTAACCACACTCAGGTCAAAACTAAATTTTATTTTTTGCAACCTTTACAATTCCATCATGTGGTAAATCCCATATGACATCTTCCCTCCGAGGATTGTTAAAGATCAAGCCGATTAGGTGGCTTGATAATCCGTCAGTATCTGGTTACCTGAAAGTTATGTCCTCTACATTCTTGTGAATCATGAGGCGAAGAATGTTCTGAGTTTTCAGGTTCAGTGTTCTCCTCTACTTCATGAAAGAGTAGCATTTCTGCTGACGTCGTTCTGTCCCTAGGGTTAGCTTTAGGAAAAGACCTTTTCCTTTGAGAAGTGTTTCTCCTCAGGAGCCTCTAGTCATCATCTCTTGAAATCCAGTAGGATCTAGGCTCTTCTCCTTTTCTCTCCACCTTCCCTTTTATTCAGTGTTCGTCATTCCTTGTTCGGAAAACGATATCATCTCCCTTTATAAACGATGATTCCTTTTTAAGTCGGTGTCGGTCATGGATATCCTTGGTTATGCCCTGTTTGATCTTTAAGAGTTCTCTGATATTGTTTTGAACATGAGGCTGAAGAATCTCTCTGGTACATGGCAATTCTGATCAGAGAACACGACTGTTAAGGATCTGGGATGGAGAACAATTAAGACCGGTTATAGGAGAGTTGTTATATTCAAAGATATATTCTCTATAGTCACTTCCATCTTCAACACTTTTCTTCAACATTTTCTTGGAAATACCCACTGCTCTTTCTGACATACCATTGCTTTTTGGATAATGTGGGGTACTGTTGATTAGTGTTATCCCTTTCTGTTGACAATAAGTTTTGAACTGGAATGATGAGAACGGGTTATTGTCTGCTATAATGGTCTTAGGGTAGCCAAAATGCATGAAGACTTCTGTCCATTGATCAATTATACTTGACGAAGACTTGTTTGTGAGAGGTCGTAGCTCAATCCAATGGGAGAAGTGGTCGATCACAACAAGATAACTTTTTTGCCCAAACTCGAGAATATCACATCCAACTGTTTCAAACCTCAATTCAGGAATTTCATGGGGCATGAGGGGTTCCGGTAAATTTTGGTTGCTATACTTCTCACAGGTCCTGCACATTCTAACAATTGATTCGACATCACGGCTCATTGATGGCCAAAAATACAGTTGTCTTGCTTTCTGTAATCCTTTAGTAATTCCACGATGTCCTTTGTGTAAAGAATGTAATATCGGCACTTTCAAACCCTCAGGTACAACTATTTTATCCTGATAGAACAATATGCCATCTTCAAAAAACAGATGTTCTTGTATCTTGGAAAAAGGTAAAAGTTCCATTTGTAGCTTAGTTTCCTTAGGCCAACCATCCCGGCAGTATTCTAGAACCTTAACTAGTATTCTATCAGAAGCGGTGGCCAGTCGCAGTCTCTTCTTTTGGTCACTGCTTAAAGGCAGATTTTTACTGACACTATGCACCATTTCAAACATTTCTTCGTCTTCTTCAGTTTCTTTTAGAAAATTTCTTGAAAGTAGGTCCGGAAAATGAAGTTGTTTGCCAGGAATATAGTTTACATTTAGATTATAACGAAGTAGTTTAATTCTAAATCTTTGCAGTCTTGTCGATCCAATTTTGCAAATATGTTTCTGGAATATTGTCGACAGAGGCTTGTGATCAGAATGAACAATAATTGAAGGCATACCATAAATATAGCGATGAAACTTGGAACACCCAAAATATATCGCAAGCATTTCTTTTTCCGACTGACTATAATTCAGTTCTGAAGAGTTCATCTGCCTGGAAACACGTGCCACAAGTTTCAGATGACCATTATCTTCTTGAAAGAGACAACTTCCGATTCCATTTTTGCTTGCATCACATTGCATTATAGTTTTCCTTTTAGGATCAAATGGGACTAGTGCTGGTGCATCACAAATAAATGCTTTTTCATGAGCTGGTGTTCAAAGCCACTGAGTGTTCTTGCATAGTAATTTTGTTAAAGGGGCAATCAATTCGGCCATCTTCGGAATATACTTTCGGACATAGTTAAAAGAACCAATGACCTTTTGTAAGTCCTCTATATTTTTTGGAGATTCCAACTTCATAATGGCTTCAATACGTTTTGGATCAATTTTCATACCCTCCTTATTGAATAATTGCCCAACATATCTCACTTCGGTTTGACAATATTGCAGCTTCTCCTTGTTAAAAACAGCACCAACTTCCCGAGCTCTTTTCAACACTTTTTCAACAGTACTATCATGATCTTCCTTAGACTCCCCCGCCACCAAAAGGTCGTCTATCCAAATTTTCACATTTTCAATGTCTCCAAAATATTTCTCTGCTGCCTCCTGAAATTCTTCGGGAGCGTTGGAAACCCCGAAAGGAAGAACTATATATCGGAAAACTCCAAAAGAAGTTGCAAAACAGCACTTCCATGAAGACTTATCAGTAAGTGGTAAATGATGAAAACCTTCCGAGGGATCAAAGACAGAAAAATATTTTTTTCCTCTGAGCTTCAGGGCTACGTCTTCAATTGTCGACATCATTTTCGGTTTCCGGACTATAAATTCATTCAAATCCCGTGGGTCTAGACATAAACGAATTTTCCCATTCGGCTTTTCGACGATTACGATTTTATTAATGCAGGCCCTGGTTTGGTCAACTTTTACTATTGCATTACGTGTTTCTAATCTATCCAACTCTTTCTTCAGTGGTTCCAATAATATATGTGGAACTCGAGTTGGTGGGTGGAATATTTCAGGGTTTTCAACTCTCAGTGGAATAGAGCAAGGATGGGGAAATTTTCCTGAACCCGTAAACACATCTATGTTCTTTCTAATGAAATTTTCTGAGGATGATTGGCAACTTTCTTTAGAAACGTTTTCAACTCTTTTTACCAAATTGAGAGCCAGACATCCAGGTAGACCCAGTAGCATACTGTTACCCCTTATAATCATAAAATCTTCAAAGGCCTCTTTGCCTTTATAATGACACCTAAGGCTAACCTTTCCAATGGGCATAGACACTGAGCCATCAAATCCCTCTAACTTAATCTCAGTCGATTTAGGTTCTATACCAGCCGATTTACTGATTTTATGAAAAACTTTTAAGGGCATTACACTTACGTCAGCCCCAGTGTCTAATTTGCATTTAACTACCACATCTTCAATTAATATATTTTCATACCATGAATGAGTTTTTACTAAAAGTGTTTGCTTTAATTGTCCAGCAATTTAAACTACTATCATCTTCGGGATTATTCGATTGATCAGTGTCTTGATCGACAGATTTTACTTTTTTATAAGGACATGATGAAGCAAAATGATGTTTCAGGTCGCAGCTTTTACACGTCTTCCCAAACGCTGGGCATTTGCGAGGCCCATGTGTGCGATTACATTTACGACAGTGAAACATCGGTTTTACTGTTATTTTATTAGCAGGACTTCGTTCAGTAAATTTAGACCTAACAACTGACACATCTTGCATTGATGCAGTTAACTTCTCTACTTGCTGTTTACTTTGTTCACTTGCCCTACAAAATTTTATGGCGCCAACTAAAGTTAACCCATCGTGCCTTAATAAAGCCTCTTGTAAACCTTTGTCTCGTACCCCATGTACAATCTTATCCGTAAGTAGTTGGTTTTCTAAGGAATCCTCTGTGATATCAGAAAAATTACATTGTTTTAAAAGCCGACGACAATCTGTTAGAAAATGGTCAAATGGTTCATTATCAGCTTGTAAGCGAGCATGAAATAAAAATCTGTCAAATACTACATTGGATCGCGGATTAGCATACTTATCGATCGCTTGAATGACTGCTATAAACTACGCTATCCTCATCAGATAAAGGTAAAGTAGCGACAATGCGTGCCGCTTCTGTACCCATCATGTTACATAAAAGTGATAATTTTACCTTATCCGGTGATTCATCTTGCCCTATTGTTACCAGGAAATCGTTAAACGACTGTTTCCAAACTTCCATTGGACGCAACGTCTTCACCATCTAGACGTAAATTCAGCGGCAATTTCACAAACCCTTGCACACATTCCGACTGCCCCATGTTTTATATTTAATATATAAATTAAAAAAACATTTAATATTTTAACTCGACAAAGTTGCAGGAAAATTAATTAATTGTTCATTTACCTTAATTGTTCATTTACCATTTTCAACCCCCTGTAAATTATACAGGGTTCCTAATTAGGGCGGACTCTCAAGTCTGCAGAATATTGATACCAAGTTAAAACCGAATTTTCAAGAAGGTGCTAATTTTGTTCTATGTTTCCTTTAATTTTAAAGTTTTTTTGGTATTAAAACTACCACACAACTAGGGGAGCGAAGCCGGGCACCCCTAGCTAGTTAAATTATAAATTCAATTCAAGTAATTTAAAAGCGCTTATAATTATTATTAAATGTATTTAATTAGAATTGTGTTAAGGTTTATTTTGTCTTATTAATTTATATAGTTTTCGTGGTCAATAGTAAAGATCACTATCCATAATTCAATGCCATCATGTTAGTCATATATTAATATTTTAATTATAATAAATTATTTTATATTGTATTAAATTTTATTTCTGTTCCATGGTTCATTCCTGTTATTGAAAGATTATTTTATTTCATATCAATATTCATATTAATACGAGCCTTACCTCTCATATTTTAGAATTCTAATTTAAAATGAAAATAAGTGTATTCCAAGAGGGACTATTACCTAGACAAGCAGCCAAGCTATAAAATATTGCCATATATAAGGTAAGATATTTTAGGGAGAGGAAAGGAAATCGTATATATATATATATAAATTTTCTATTAATGAAATTATTTGTATTTACATGGACTCGATTATACATTCCAAATAATATCTTAAAGCCGCTATCATCCATACTTGGTGCCAGGGGGCTGAATGTACACGAGACTGCTCCTTTTTAGCTGTTCAGGTCCATTTTGTATATATATATATATATATATATATATATAATGTAGTGTGGAAATTTGAAGTGCCCCTGAGTCATGAAATCATGTCAAATCAGTCTTAAAAACAGTCAACACATCCAATCAGGATATATATATATATATATATATATATATATATATATATATATATATATATATATATATATATATATACTAGCTGTATATCCCGGTTTCACCCGGAGAATTTCAATTTTTAAATCTATAAAATCTATAAACTGAGACTTTTATCGACTCAAGCTTGATCGATCGTTTTGTAAAAACCAATGTAAAGCGAGATAAAAACGATTATTATAACAATAAAGAATATATCCAGAGATTGGCTGAAGTTATGAAATTTTACTATGGACAGGTGTTCGCACCTGGTCTAAAAGAAGCACTGAGCGAAATTTGGAGAATCTAGGACAAACGGTATGGATTTCTATAAAGAACAAACAGAATTTCACCTTTATATGCATAGATTATAGCTGTGTATCTCGGTTCCACACGGAGAATTTCATTTTTCTAAAGAAACGGTCGATTTCGCAAAAAAACATTGTAAAGTGAGATCAGTAAGATTTTTATAATAATAAAGAATATCAGCTGAAGATCGGCTGAAGTTATGCAATTTTAATATGGACAGGTGTTCGCACCTGGTCTGAAAGAAGCACTGAGCGAAATTTGGAGAATTTAGGACAAACGGTATGGATTTCTATAAAGAACAAACAGAATTTTACCTTTATACGAGTATGCATAGATTTTAGCTGTGTATCTCGGTTCCACACGGGAATTTCATTTTTCTAAAGAAACGGTCGATTTCGCAAAAAAACATTGTAAAGTGAGATCATTATGATTTTTATAACAATAAAGAATATCAGCTGAAGATCGGCTGAAGTTATGCAATTTTAATATGAACAGGTGTTCGCACCGGGTCTGAAAGAAACGCTTAGCAAAATTTGGAGAATCGAGAATATCAGCTGAAGATCGGCTGAAGTTACGCAATTCTAATATGGACAGGTGTTCGCGCCTGGTATCAAAGAGCCACTGAGCGAAATTTGGAGAATTTAGGACAAACGGTATGGATTTCTATAAAGAACAAACAAACAGAATTTCAACTTTATTTATATAGATACATATATATATATATATATATAAATAAAAAAGTGTACTTACAGATTAATGTATTATTGTGTGTGTGTAAATGGTGGTTTTCATTTTCTGATAAACATTGTTTTGATCCAAAGTTAATCATTATTATTAATATAATACCGTATCTCTCAGTGAATGGTCATCATTTTCAATTTATTCAATAAAAAATTAAAGATTGGTTTAGATTTCTATAAATAAATCATGATTTTTAAATTAAAAATCAAATACAATAATTTCTATATGATTTTTTGGAAATGATAATTTTTGACTTTGAACCCTATATATATATATATATATATATATATATATATATATATATATATATATATATATATATATATATATATATATATATACATACATACATATACACACGGGCGCACATACATATATAATATTTTATATACATACAAAAAATGTTTCATATTATATATATATATGAAACATTTTTTAAAAAGTTTTACGTAAGTGTTTCTTTCAAATAAATTAATTATTCTGTTCTATACTAGTTATATTGTTTACATATTTGAACCAGGTCTATTAAGGATTTTATTTTAACAGTTTATCGAAGAATCTAATAGTTGACACTTTAACACTTTGAAACTAAACTCCTTTTTTTTATATATATAGTTTTTGCAAGCCAAAATTTCTAATGCATTTCAGAAATAAAAATATTCTGCCACTAAAGGTTGATAACAATATTCCCCAACTATTACTGCAGACTCAAAATATGACATGAAGGAAATTTATATTTTTTATTTTCAAAAATATTACTTGAAATATATAATTCAGTTTTTATATTACTACGCCGACGAAAATTATTATATTATTCATAGCAGAACATTGTTGTGACTGAAATTCCTGACTACCAAACATTTCTGGAAATCTTATAAAAAAAAAAAATAAATAAATAAATAAAAGAAGAGTCGACTATTCTCCACCTCGAGATTAGACAAGTATTATCATTTTCAATAGTAAAATTTATATTTAAAAAATAATTATCAAGCTATAATTTTTATCACTAGTAAAAAACAAAACAAAAAAAAAAACACTTAATACTAATCATCAAAGGATTTTTAAAGATTCCAGAAAAAATTTCATCAATTTCAAACCATAAAATAATCAGTAAAATGTTTCACAAGAGTGATCCAAAGTATTTTTTTTGCAGTGTGAGATGATTTTTGCTCTCTATAATATCAAGAGCTCGATTAAGAGGTTCCGATAGGTTGTCTCAGAGCTAGATCGGGATGCGGCGAGAGAGGTCATTGACCTTATGCGAATCCCCCCAGAAAACGAGCCTTACGAAGCCCTGAACTCGAGGTTAATGATATCATTTGGAGAATCAGACAACACCAGGGTTTGCAAGCAGTTGGAAGGGCAACGAATAGGAGACCGACGTCCTTCGTATCTTTTGAGGGATTTGCAGGAGCTGGGTGGCACTAGGGTATCAGATGACCTTTTGAAATTGATTTGGTTGAGAGGCCTACCTACCCGGATGCAAGCAGCTTTGGCGGTAGAACACACCGATTTAGTAAAGCTTAGCAAAATAGCAGACCGAATCGCAGAAGTTTTTGAGCCCGGGATTTCTGAGGTAGCCTCTATGCGGACCCCCGTCTTATCCAGAGACGACAGGCTGCTAGCAGTAATCGAGAAGCTCACCGAGCGAGTTGCGGCCTTGGAGTGTCAAAGTAGACAAACAACAGCACCGGTATCATCGTCAACGAGATCCCGCAGCCGAAGTAGGAGTAAGGAGCGTCAGCTGTGCTTTTACCAAGACCGATTTCGCAGTAAGGCGACCAAGTGCAGACCTCTGTGTGACTGGAAGCCATCAAAACCAGCAGAGAATCCGGGAAACTAATACCTGTCACGGAGATTATACATCGCCGCCTATACGTCCTGCAGTCACTGACCAGCAGTCTTGCGTCCGATATCCGGTAGACACAGGAGCTGCTGTATCAGTTTATCCAGCAAAGAAGACAGAGAAGACTAAACCTGGCGATTTCCCACTCTACGCAGCTAATGGGACTCCCATACCGACCTACGGCTTGCAGCTTGTCCAACTTGACCTAGGACTTCGAAGAAAGATCGTTTGGCGCTTCATCCTAGCGAAAGTTAGTCAACCTCTCATAGGAGCAGACTTGCTATACTACTTCTGCCTCATCGTAGATTTGGACGGCTGCCGACTGCTAGATAAGACTACAGGACTCTCTACAAAGGGGAAGCATGCTAATGTTCTGACCCCGGCCATTTCCTCAATTCCGGCAGGTCAATGGTATACTGAGCTGCTGCAGAAATACAGCTCTATTACTCTTCCCACGAATTATTTGAAAAAACCAAGCCACTCTATTGTCTATCAATTGTAACCCAAGCAGCCTAAGAAGACATTCCTAAAACAGCACGTCATTACTCCTTTCGGCCTAATTGAGTTTCAGCGTATGTGCTTCGGTTTACACAACGCTGCGCAGACGTTCCAGCGCTTCCTGGATGAAGTTTTACGAGGACTCGACTTCGTTTTTCCATACCTCGATGACATCTTCATTGGATCTAAGTACCTAGAGGAACATCAGGTACACTTGGAAGAAGTCTTCAAGAGACTGGAGCAGCACGGACTGACCATTAACTTGGCAAAATGCATATTCGCGAAGGAGGAGATCGAATTCCTTGGTCATCGGGAGAACCAGCATAGCATAACTGTCCTGGCCGCTAAGGTCGAAGCCATCGAAAATTACCCACGCCCGTCAAACATTAGCAAACTCCGACGATTCCTAGGGATGGTTAATTTTTACCGTCGATGCATTCCCAACGCAGCAGCAATTCAAGGTCCCCTAAACGCGTACATGTGTGGAGTGAAAAAGAAGGACAAGACCCCGATCACCTGGAATGATGCGAGTATTAAGGCCTTCAAGGGTTGCAAAGAAGCAATACGCAATGCCGCAGTACTTGCTCACCCCATGTCTAACACCGAGTTGGTGCTGGCCTGTGACGCCTCTAACGTTGCCATGTGAGCTGTTCTGCAACAGTGGGATGAAGGTGCTTGGAAACCTATTGGGTTCTTTTCACAAAATTTCACCTCTGCGCAACGCAACTACGAAACGTATGATAGGGAGCTTCTTGCAATACATCAAGCAATAAGGCATTTTCTTCAATACGTCGAGAGGACATTTTGTCATATGGACGGACCAAAAACCTCTCATATACGCATTCCAACAGAAATCCGAAACCTCCACGCCATTGCGAATTCGGTTTGTGAACTATATTAGTCAGTTCACCACCGAAATCCGGCACATCTCTGGAACTAACAATGATGTCGCCGATGCATTTTCTAAGGTGGAGGGGATCGAGACTCCCAATGAAATGGAAGCGATTGCGGAAGCTCAGGCAAGTGACTCGACTATACCGGAGCTGCTCAAGAACTCCAGCCTACAACTCAAATGGGTAGAGCTTCCTAATCTCACTAGGATCGATCTTGTGCAAAATGTCAACGTCGAAAGCCCGACCGTACCTTCCGGAAAGTGTACGTCGCGCCGTTTTCGAACAACTTCACCGTCTGAGTCATCCTGGGTTCCGAGGTTCACGTAGGTTGGTCGCACAGCGATATGTTTGGCCTAACCAGAATGTGGATGTGGGGAAGTGGGCCCGCGCCTGCGTTGCATGCGCCAATGTCCAAGGTTCAACGACACACTATAGCTTCACCTGGAACGTTTCTTCCAGCAGGCCGCTACGAACACATCCATTTGGACATTATAGGACCTCTCCCTTCTTCAGGTGGAATGAAATACTGTTTGACAATGTTGGACAGATATAGTAGGTTGGCCTGAAGCCCAGCCAATAGAGGACATATCTGCGACTACCTGTGTAAAGACATTTTGCTCCTCATGGATCATGCTACCGGCTAGGATCACCACTGATGAGGGACGCCAATTTGAGTCCGATTTATTCCACCTGCTCTCCAAGACTCTTGGGTATAATCGCTGCAGAACCACTGCATACCACCCACAGGCCAATGGATGTGTAGAGAGAGATGGCATAGGACGCTCAAAACGGCCCTCACAGCACAACTCCGCGACGATGCTTGGGTTTCCCTGTTACCCATGGTGCTTATCGGACTGCGAGCAGCTGTACGCGATGACAATATCTGTAGCGCTGCGGAGATGACCTTCGGCCAACCCCTGCGACTGCCTGGTTAACTGCTGGAAAAGTCCAGGCAGCGCGAAAGCTCAGAATCTTTCGTCTGGCATCTTAGAGAGCATATGGACCAGTTGAGGCCCTGCACCTCATCAGAAGTACACAGGGAAGACCTTTGTCCACTCAGACCTTCAGACCTGCTCCCATGTCTTCCTGAGAGACGACACCGTACACAAGCCTTTAACTCCCCCATACACCGGCCCACACCAAGTTCTCAGCAGGAGTGAGAAGACCTTCTCGATACAGCTGCCTTCTGGCCCATGCACGGTGACCATAGACAGGTTGAAACCGGTGTACCTGTTGCAGGATAATCAGGACTCAGGTTCCAGCAATGAACCGACATCACCAGTCACCCCTTCAGCGCAGGTTTTCAATGACTCCGACGCAGAAGAAGATCCAACACCTGCCGAGCGAAGAACTCATCGTGGTCGTGTTCTATGACTTCCTCTGCGTTTCTGCGACGAAGTCATTGGGGGGAGCAGATGTAGCAACATTTTGTGAAATTAATATTTATTTAAATTAATTTTTATTATTGCATGTGACATTTTAATCATTTTTAAAATTAATAAAAAGACACATGTGAAAAAGTAGTATAAAAAGATATTTCAAGCAAAAAGTTGTATCAAATAAAATATATTGAGTTGTAAATTAATCTATCATTGGAGTTAGTATAAGTACATAAGGAACCTCTAAAAACTATACATATAAAGTTAATCAATAATATATATATATATATATAATTCTTAATTAAACTTTATATATATTTAAAGGATTGATGGTCGAAAATATAAATATCAGTTACAGGCAAGCAAGAGAAGATTGCCTTTTAATTATTTAATATACTAAATAATAAATTATTTTAAAATTCAAACACGTATCTGAAGGTAAAAGAATTAAAGTATAGCCAGGTTTAGTCCATTTAATAAAGGTTATACATATTAAACAAAAAAAAGAAAAAGAAAAACATTAAAATAAAAAATGCTAACATCACATTTATGTTTTTTTTCCATTAACAGGTACCTCCAATATTCTTGGGCCATAAAGCAAAACATACGCAACATGCCAATCACCTGAAATCATAGAAAGACTAACCTTATTGATTTAATCAAAATAATTATAACTTAATCCAGTTTTAATATTGTTAGATTTATTATTTCAAAATAGCAATGGATAAGTTGAAAAAATAATAAATAACAACATATATCTATAAAAAAATAAATGGATAGTAAATGGGACTGGATAAAAATGTTTATATGAATCACATAGGTGATTATTTAAAATTTTTAAAGCAAAACATATTTTAGTTACTACATACCACCTCCACAAAGTTTTAAAATAGACTCTTTAGGTACTGGGGTAACTACATCATCATCACATTTCATCCAGGTGTCATCGGTATGTTTGACCCAAGCAACATAGTGGCCACTGGAACTAGATCTACCACGGTGTGTTAAGACTGCTTGTAGGGTATACAGTCCAGAATTGTTTGAACCTAAATCTGTTAAACATAATATAAAAATATTAGATGTAACTGTACATTAGATATATATGTACAGTAATAAGTTAAAAATGTAAGTATATATATATATATATATATATATATATATATATATATATATATATACAGGGTGTCCCCAAACCAAACGACCAAACTTCAGGGATCTATAGAGGATCGAAAAGCTACGAAAAAAATCTGGTGCATGCGTGCAACACACAACTTTCACTTACCAACTTACTTAGATAAGAAATTAACGCTTTTTGTTAATGCCACTTCTCAAAGTTACTCATTTTTCCACATTCATTTCTTATTTTTGTTTTCATTTGCTCAGAACATTTGAATAATGATAGCGCTTACCTGATATTAAATAACACCTGATTTTCATTAAACATGAGGAATATGATTAAAATCGTTAAAGGCGTTTTTGAGATAATCGAAAAATTGGAAAAAAGGTTATGAAATAAAGTGCCCCCTCCGGTTGATCAATTTTGATGAAATGTTGGCTATCACATCTTTGGCATTTACATACATCAAATAGCCAGTTTGATCAAAATCATGAAAGCCGTTTTTGATTAAATAAAAAAAACACGTGAAAATGATACAAAATTTATTAAGTAAAGTCACCCCTCCGGTTGATCAAATTGATGAAATGTTGGCTCTTACATCACATCTTTGGCATATACATACATCAAATACCCAGTTTGATCAAAATCGTGAAAGCCGTTTTTGAGTAAATAAAAAAAACACGTGAAAATGATACAAAATTTATTAAGTAAAGTCCCCCCTCCGGTTGATCAATTTTGATGAAATTTTTAGTCACATCTCGGGCATATAAATATATCAAATACTCAGTTTAATCAAAATCGTTACAGCCGTTTTTGAGAAAATCGAAAAAAACATAAAAAGTTATTAAGTAAAGTACCCCCTCCCTTTGAGCAATGTAGATGAAATTTTTGCTGTCACATCATATCAGGCATATACATACACTAAATACCTAATTTCAGGTTCACACGGTTTATAGTTTTTGAGCTAGGCTGTTCACACACAGACCATTTCGCGGGATTTGGTTATTTGGACTCAGGGGACCCCAAAACGTGTATTTCCGTTGAAAACCGGAAGTCGAAATTTTTCACGATCGCAATACTTCCACTTACTATATATTTCATATATAGGTAAGTGAAAGTAAAAAGTTCCTGTCATATGCCTCAATCACAAAAAACTAAAAATAGTTTTCCAAAAAGTGTATTTTAATTTTTTTTTTCAATAATGTATTTAAATTACAAAAATATACTGGCTTTTTGAGTAAGCTTAATTTTTTAATTTACGAGGAGTAAATTTAGAAAAGATGAATATTCTCATGCTTTCGTTATCAATAAAACATCTAGGTTGAGTATTTAAATTTAAAAAGAAAGGATTAAAATGTTAATTCTTTTTTGGGAGAATCCAGCCTCGCATTCTCGCATCAGTGGTGTTGCTAGTAGTGTTCAGTGAAGTCAACAAATATGGCTAAATTTATCAAGGCTGAATATGTGGACATAACTAAGTCAACAGATTCTGCGATGGCAATGCATGTCAGGCAGTTCGGGAATATCGCAGACGGTTTCCTGACCGAGAAACCCCACACAGAGGTGTTTTTATCAGCACTTTCAGAAGGCTTCGAGAGACTGTGTCCTTCTCATGTAATCGTTGTGGAAACCGTATGCAGGCTCCGATGGAAGCCAACCTGAGGCGGAGGGAGAGGATACTGCGGCATTTCAATACCAACCCTGGTCCAAGCGTCCGGAGAGCTGCTTCAGTCCTTGGCATACCAAGGGTAACCATTTGGCGCACATTAAGTGCTGACCGCAGGCATGCTTACCATGTACAAAAGGTACAAAATTCAATACCCTCCGATTAAATTTTTGTAATTGGTACAAAAAACAATTGTAAAACGATGTGAACTTAAGGTCGAAAGTAATCTGGACAGACAAAGCGAATTTACATGTGCAGGCATATTCAATCAAAGAAACTACCACCTTTGGGCACATAAAAATCCCTAGGCTGTTAGAGAATTTCACTACCAGCATGAGTTTTCTGTAAACGTGTGGGTCGGTCTTTGTAATAATGGCATAATAGGTCCCGTATTTTTACCTGCTCGACTTAATGCTGAAAGTAATTATCTATTCCTTGAGAATGACTTATGGGCATTTTTGGAAGATATCCCTTTGGAAAGAAGGCTTGAGAACTGGTTTCAACTCGATGGTTGTCCTTCACATTATGGAAGGGCCGTGGGAGACTGGTTGGACATCAACTACCCAGGTCGCTGGATAGGACGAGGTGGGCTGGTGCCTTGGCCTCCACGGTCTCCGGACCTCACGCCACTAGATTTCTTCGTGAGGGGATATGTGAAAGAAAATATCTATCGAGAGCCCGTCCGCACAAGGGATGATCTCATCGAGCTCATCAGAATGGTTTGCAACCAGCTCACCGCAAAACAATGTTTAGATGCAATGCGATCTGTGAGTACGCGATGTGATGCGTGTATTACAGCGAGAGGCTAGCACTTCGAACAACATATACATTGACGCTGCCGAGAAATTAACTATGTAATTTTAGAGAAGGTAAAAACTTCATAATTTTTAGTTTATTTTCTCACTAAGGTAGTCCCATATAAAAACTGAAACATTTATATTTTCATAGTTAGAATATTTAATTATTTTATTATTTTCTAAATTTTTAATCTTTTTTTATTTTTAAAATTATTTTTATTTTTAAATTTTTTAATATTTGAATAAAAAAGTATTTATTATTTTTTTCTGAATAATTTTTTTTTTTTCAATTACCTTCCTATTAGTATAAGATTGAAATACAATAATTGTATTGGAATAACAATTATTGTTAAAATTCATTCAAGGAATGAAATCCGCTCTTCCATGGCCTTAACTAGTTCTTGCACAACTATCTTTAGTTATTTGTAATGTTCTCGAAAACGAAGCGAAAACAAGGCATATGCCAGAGGACTTTTTTTCTTAGTTTTTCGATCCTCTATCAATCCCTGAATTTTGGCCATTTGGTTAGGCGACACCCTGTATATATTTCTATTCATATAGAAATATGTATAACAAATAAAAACCTAGCTATACTTATTAATTAGCCTGAGGATCCCAGCTCCAAAATGAGTATGGGAAGGTGATGGGAAGACCTAAAATGGAATAAAAATTTAAATTTTTTGGGGCCACTATTGTTGAAACCTATGAAGAGTATTATTGAGAAGAACCAGTTAAATATCCAACTAAAGTACTTAGATGCAAGGAAATTATCTGATGGTTTTTTAAAAGTGGAAAGGGGTTCATGGAAACCTACTCAGAGTTATGAACTGTGAACTTGATGGATTTCAGTAAGGAAGGGATAAATAAGTTTGAATATCATACCTCTTGCCCATAGATGTAGACTAGCATAAAGAAAAGCTTGTTCATCGTAAGCTTACGAGAGACATGATGGCAGTGGGCTGTTGGAATATGTGTTAGTGATGTAAAACTATTGATAGTATTATTATTACTGTTAATTTAATCTTTTCTCGTGGGTAATTGTCCACCATTCGCAAAACATGCCAGATCGGTGGCGCAGTGGCATGTCATGCGGGAAACCCGGGATCGACTCCCGGCTGAGACCAATATTTAAAATTTTATTTTTTCAAAACTGTTTTTGTGTTGGAATAAAGTGGTAAAACAAACTGAGTTTGGGGCAGGCAAACTTCCAGATTATTTCTAGATTAAAGAAGTTCCATGATCATCCAGGATACACATTCAGGATTCTATGTTTTTAACTGGATGATAGGAGTAAAAAAAGATTTTTTTCCATATCTGTAATCACTTAAAATTCACTTTCCTTATTTTATAATTATAATATTTATTTTTTATCTTATTTTTATTGTTTCTTCTCTCTCTAAAATACTATACCTTTTTGTCTTATTTAAAAAATGGAAGAAAGTCTTTAGCTCTTTATATTATTATACAGATTTATAATATTAACTTATTTCCAATTTTTATTTACTTTACTGAATTTTTGAGTAGGTATATATGTGCAGCAACGAGAAACTTAATTAGGCAAATGGAATAATGAAATAAGAATGCATCTGATAGATCATTAGTAATGTTCCCACAATGTGAGTGTAATGGATGGAACTCAGAGGACAAACAGCTAGAACATTAAAAAATTCTTGGTGATCAGAAGCAACAATCTGACAGAAGCAAGAAGCAACAATGATCATTCAAAAGAAATAAGGCTAAATTTATTGTAAAATCCTAAATAAAATAAAGGAAATGTTAAAAACAAATTACCATTCTCAAAATAAAATGGTTGCTTTTCAAAATCTTCTTTATCACCATCTTCTGCATCATGCATTTTTTTCATTTTAGCAACCAATGCCTTTTTATCATCATATTCCTGCAAACATATGATAGTTTAGGAATTATAAAATAATAATAAGCAATATTGAATAAATTGAAGTCAAGCATGTAAGAGCAATGTTACAGGAATATTGATTGAAATAATAATAAAAATATATAAATAATAAACTAAAATATGGACCTGTATTTAATGTCACTTAACCCTTTAACAGTCTCAGGCCTCTCTGGAGGCCTGAACTCAGAAATATTCAAACCGGGTGGGAAGGCCGCGGCAATAGTTCCTATGGGTTCCGTTAGACTTCAGGAGTTTCAGGATGAGATATTGAGGGTCGAGAAATCCCGAAAAGTGTCGTATTCGGGCCTCCTGAGAGGCTTGTGAGCGTCCCAGGTACCTGTAATGGCGGTCGCCTTTCTAGAAGCGCTTGTGAATGTTTGTGTATCGTGTTCCTCAATCACTCTCTATATCATTAAAAATATATGTAATCGTTTACTTATACATTACTGATGTTATTTAAATTGATTTTTATTTAGATCTTTTTGTCGCATACTTGTTATTGACTAATAAGTTTTAAAATTTCAGATGAAAAAAGTTTGATTTTTTTTTTTCAATGGTTTTTCATTGATCTAAAATGGAACTAATTATACTTTGTATCAATACCTATATATTATTCCTAAAAACGAATTATTTTGTAGCTCTTTCCCCTTTATTTGCAGCCGAGATACTTGATCCGGCACTAAATACCCCCATTACTGGCTGGAGTTCTTACTATACCGAAATGCCACCACCGCCTACGCTGATTCAGGATTCCGATATCCCAATGGACAGGTGGACATCGATGTATCTATACTATCGATAAATTTGATCAACCTCCAGCTTATCCGTCCCAGGTCGATATAAGCAGTCGCTTATACAGGCAAGGTGGACCACGCAAAACGTGTTGTTCAAGAAGCAATCGCGTCATACGAGAACAGGGGATTTATGCTTTATTTCGATAATTTCCTATCCAGTATAAAACTCGCGCGGAACTTACTGAAAAAAAGGTTTTGCTGGTTTTACAACCTATTGCATATAAGTGTATTTTTACTTTTCGCCATATAATTGCTGAACAGCAATAGGGTTTCTTTTGGGAAGCGAGAAGTGAGGACGGAAGAGGGTTCAACTGCCGCGGCCCTTACAGGAGGCGCTGTGCTGCATGGCGGGTTTGCATTTTGATTACTCTGTGTGCGCGTAAGCCTCTAGAGAGGCAATCGCCCTTAACTTCCGGCAAACTATTTTTTTTTTTCAAAATGATTTCAGTACTGGTCATATGAGGTCCCATGGAAATTATATACAATACCAATTTGCTTCCAACTATAACAGCGAAATGTGCCCGTTAAGGGGTTAACCCTTTAACCGGGCAGGGCGTATATATATGCGTCCAACCTAAACAATAGCGTGAATGGGCAGGACATATAAATACGTCCTTGAAATATATGTTTTGCCCTGGAACGGGTGGGACTTATATTTTCGTACAACAGAGGTATTAGTCATCGATACATGTATCGACTTGAATTTATATAAAAATATAAAATTTTATTTAAAATAATAATATATATAATACATATATATATATATATATATATATATATATATATATATATATATATATATATATATATATATATATATTTTGTGCTCTTTATAATTGGTTAAGACTGTAAAATTTATAATTTCTTCATTCGATACTTCTATATTTTTATTGGTATTCTTTTCTATTTGTTTGTCATTTTGTGTTTTCCTTTTTGCTATGTATATATATATATAAACGAAAACGTTTATATTTCCTAGTCTTTTAATTTATTTTAAGCATAAATAAAAAAAAAATTATATGAAGTTACATTTCTCCGAGCGTGACGTATTTACATGTCCTATTGAATGAGCTCACACCCGTTATAGGCTGTGTAATTTAAAAGGGAATTCCCCGGTTAAAGGGTTAAATTACTGAAATACTTGAATGATAACCAATGTTTTGAGTTTATAAATCAGCATTTTCATGAAAAAAATGCCCATTAATACCTTAAGTAAAAAACACAATCAAGTAATTGGGATCTTGAGGTTTGACTTATTAGATGAAAAGTTTCCATATTACAAGTATCAACCCAAAAGCATCTATCAGTAATGTCCTCTATCTAAAACTGGATTGGGATGAACCTTTTATTACAGATCACACTGCGGTATTATCAACCTGATATCCTTATTTTACAGGGTGTCTAGCAGTTCTTGCTTCTATAATTATCAACCTGATATCCTTATTTTACAGGGTGTCTATCAGTTCTTGCTTCTATAATTCAGACAAAAATATCCGTATCATTCTCGCAATCCATGCTTTTCCTGCACAATAGACACCCTGTTTTAGATCTGAGTGAGAAGGAAATATTTATTGATATCACCATCCCCAAAAACAATGATATAAGTTTCAAAGTTGGTGAAAAACTCTGAAAATACTAATACTAATTATTTCCTAAAATAAGAATTGGTGATGGAGCTGAAAGAAGTATACCATTTGGAAAGCATGATGAATAGAATAGAAAAATACTGTATTTATGTACACAAACATTTTACAGGGGTATTGTGGAACTAAAATTTCTCACATTATTATACATACATAACTATAAAATAAATAAAAAATAATAATAATCTAAATAACAATAACAAAAAAAAAAAAAAACTCTATAATATCATTATACTGTCTTACGGAAACGACCTGGAACCCCCATAAAGGTAATTAAATTTGGAACTTGGAATGTGCGCTTTCTCTATAGACCAGGTGCCCTTAATGAACTGCAGGAACAAATATCTCGACTAAGCATAGATATTACAGCTGTACAAGAAACGAGATGGACGGGGTGTGGCAAAATCATCAGAAATGAATTTGACTTCTATTATAGCGGAGGCAAGAAAAAACATGAGTTTGGGACTGGATTCCTGATTTCAAGACATGCGAAGTCAACAATACTCGATTTTGAACCGGTAAACAATAGGATATGTACTCTGAGGGTCAAAGGAAAACGTTATAATATTACCCTGATAAATGTACATGCACCGACGGAGGAAAAAGAAGATGAAGAAAAGGAGGCATTTTATGAAGAATTGGATAAAATTATAAGGAATTGTCCCTCCTTCGACATAAAAATATTGTTAGGTGATTTTAATGCACAAATCGGAAAGAGCCTGCGTTCACCCCTGCCATTGGAAGACACAGTCTGCATCAAGAAACAAATGACAATGGAGAACGATTGATCAGCCTTGTGACTTCCAATGCATTAACGGTAATGAGTACAATCTTTCCTCACAAAAATACACACAAGGAAACTTGGACCTCACCAAATGGCGTAGCTACACAAAAAGATCACATATTGATATCATCCAAGCACTTCAACTCAGTAAATGATGTTAGATCATTCCGTGGGCCTGATGTGAATTCGGACCACTATCTGGTGGTGGCAAAGATGACCCAAGGAATGAGATTCTCATACCATAGAAACAAGAATCAGAGACTCAAATGGGACAGAACAAAGCTTAAAGAAGAGGAAATTAAAAGCTTATACCAATCAAGTATTGAGGAAAGGGTGAGGAACATCCCTGCAGTTGAAGGAGGGAGAGAGGTGGTAGAAGAATGGGATCTTCTAAAGCAGACTATAACACAGTCAGCAGACCAATACTGTAGGAAGAATAAGAGGACCACTAACACCTGGTTTGATAAAGAATGTGAGGAGGTAGTAGCAGAACGGAATGCCAAGAGGTTAGCCTTCTTGAACCGAGATACGAGGCATAGTAGGAAGCAGTACAAAGAAGCCAGAACTAAAGCAAAGTCAGTACTGAAGAAAAAGAAGAAACAAGCATTAATAGAAAAGGTGAAGGCTATTGAGGCCTCAAGAAGGAATAATGAAACAAAGAAATTTTTTGAAGACGCCAAGGCCATAACAACAACATTTAGTTACAACACAATGATTAGGAATACCAAAGGTAAGCTGCTAGTTATGGATCATGACATACTTGAAAGATGGAGGGATCACTTCAAGACACTCCTTAATCCCACAATTGAGGATCAGATTATGGATGACCCACCAGAAGATGAAAATGAGAGTGAGTTGGTTCCACCGGATAGCACTGACATACAGTTAATTTTGGATCAGCTCAAAAACAATAAAGCACCTGGATCAGATAGCATCCCAGCAGAATTTCTGAAGGCAGGAGGTCCGATAATAGCCGAAGAAATAACAAGAATCATAGAACAAATTTGGACTTCAGAAAAAATGCCACAAGAATGGAGTGAGTCTATCATTGTGCCATTTTTTAAAAAGAAAGGTGATTCAACCCAGGGCAACAATTATAGGGGAATCAGCTTACTTAACACAGGTTATAAGGTGTTCTCAATTGCGTTGTATAACCGGCTAATTCCATACGTGGAACCACATATTGGAGAATACCAAGGTGGATTTAGAGCCAATCGCTCAACCATTGATCAAATATTCTCGCTCAAGCAAATTATGGAAAAAATAAGGGAATATAACAATAGCATGTGGCTGCTCTTCATAGATTATAAAGCTGCTTACGATTCTGTCATCAGGAAGGAACTGTACCGGGCTATGAGAGAAATGGAAATCCCGGCTAAGCTGATCCGACTTATGATATGTACGATGAAGGACACAGTTGGCAAGGTCAAGATTGGTGGAAACTGTGGAGACTCATTCCCAGTGTGTTCGGGACTCAGACAAGGAGATTCACTGGCCCCAATGCTGTTTAATATCGTCCTAAACGCAGTTATTAAAAGAGCAAGGCTAATATCCCACGGTACAATTTTTAGCCAGATGACCCAGGTGATGGCATACGTGGACGATGTTGTCATAGCGGGGAGGAGTCTACGAAGTATCAAGGATGCATTAAGGGTGCTTGAGATGGAAGGGAGAAGAATGGGTCTCCAAATCAACGAGGATAAGACCAAGATACTTATATTGAGGAAGAAGAACCCACCTCATCTGACGAGTCATTATGTAATAGGGAACTACATATTTGAGAGGGTTAAAAGCTTTAAGTATTATTCGATCAATCCGCGAATGTCACGTACTTTGAAATGATGAAGTACATTGAAATGTATAGACAGGATTATTTCTTTTATAGTTTTCAGAGACCCAATAAAAGCTGGATTCCAAAAAGTAAGAACAAAATTCACGTCGCATTTCATGGTAAAAAAATTCCTCACTAACAAAAGATTAACTGAAAGGCAACAACGGATTTTCTGATTAAAAATATATGGTAAAGGACCATCTGGTTCCGTTCTATGATTCCTCAACGGAATATTCGAAAAGCCTGGATTATCCGACGACGGATTAAGTGGCAACTACTGTATTTTCGATTAATTATTGTTTTTATACTTTTTAATTTTGTGCTAAGTATTTTTCTCTCGCTCTCTTTTTTTTTTTTTTTGCACCATCTAATAATCGACGATTTCGAAGCTATTAAATGGAATATCGAAAAATAACAGTAATTACTCCTAAGTCCTCAGTATCTATTCAGTTGGTCAATTATTAACATAATGGTTAGAAGTATCTTATAGAAAACAAAATCATGATTTAACCCTTTATCTGCAGGTAGCAAGCTACCTGGGGTGAAGCCTAGTTCCATTCCAGAAGGCTTTCCAAGTTCACCAAAGACCTAGTTTTAGGATTTTGGACTGAGCTGCAGTAAATCTAGGTTGCCTTAAAATGTTTTAATGATCACATTTAAATCACAGTTCTATATTTATTTTACATAATTTAAGTGATTTTTAAAGATTTACTATTAAATGAAATTCGTTGTAAGATAAATTAATTTTTATTATTTTATTACACTTCAACAATATATATAAACTTATAGAATATTATAGTTTTTAGAATATTTTAGTTTTTTTATTAAAGTTTGATAGTATTACCAAGAAGAATCCAAAAATGATTAATACTATTTATTTTTGCAATAACTATATGTTACAAGGGAGAAGTAGGTAAAAATTAACCAGGTTGTGAGCACCGGTCAGTACAGTTCATGCCATCTAGAGATTCCAAAGAGGCAAGAATATTCCTGTTAAACACACAGAAGCTACCCCTATTGAGCCACTGAATGTCTTAAGCACAGTTGCAGCATAAGCGCAAACAATCGCCTAAACCGTTATAGTGGTTCGAGGCAACCAGGGCACAGAAACCTCCGAACCACAATAATGGTTTCAACATAGCTACTATAGAGTTTCATGTAGTTAAAGGGTTAAAACCAATTTTTTAAATTAATTGAAATACTGTTCAAACTCATGAATTAGAACATTAAATTAAAATATTAAAAGGAAAATGTAAGAAGGTGGCTGACAAGACAACAGTCCATACAATAGGGGGACACCATTACCCCACCTTGAGTATGAGTTTTCTACCTAGACTCCGCCTTCAAGTCATAACTTGGAGGTCTATAGCTGTCCTGTCATTATCTCATGTAAAGCTGAGTATACTTTATTTCTCAGACCTTGATTCCTACCGAAAAATCAATACTACTGATTTTGTGCCGACTCCTTGGTTAATAGGCATTGGCAGTACCCAATATAGAACCAATTTGTAATTCATCAGTTTAGAATTGAGAAAAACATTACCATAGGAAAATTATATCCATAATAATTTACCTTAAAACGATCTCTCATTGGTTTCAAAGCATTTTGAAGTTCAGGAGTACAAAGATCGTATGCATCGAATTCAAAGGGATACTTTACTTCTTTCAGGATTTTCGCATTTATAGCCTCTTTTTCCTTGTAATAAAATCTAACAAACTGGACAGTAAGGTAAGCTGGAAGTCTTTTTATTCTTGACTGTAACAAAAAAATAAATTATTTAAAATCAAAATTCATGATTAAAATCAAGAAATAAAAAAATCATGATATTTACTCAAAAAAGGAGGTAACTTATCATTAATTTTGGAGCAAATTATAGACCAAATATTATGGATATTTTGTTACACCCAACCACACTGTTAATTTAAAATAAGTAATTGACAAAACAATACAAGATCAATATTTGACAACCTGAGTGATATATAAGGGGAACAATGATTGAAAGGGAAAAGTTTTTTGATGGAAAACAAAGGAAACATTTAAGTTGTTTAATTAAAAAATTAGCAATTACTTCATAATAATCAGGAATGCAGTTAGTCTACAATTAAAACATTGAGTATAATTACTTAAAAATATTAAAACTGTGTTAGGCAGCCAACCATTAACAAGCAATGTAATAATGTACAAAAAGTAATGAACAATATTTTTAAATCAGTACAAGATTTATAAGTAGCACTCAAGAAAATAGATAAATATAAGAATTAAAATAAAATTATAAAATAACAAGCAGGGGAAAATAACTATATAAATTAATTCAACATATTTACTTACTGTTCTGGTAAAAATAGCATCACGATCCAGTACCTTTGAATGTTTTGTAATCTTTTCTTGTAATTTCTAAAAAAAAATTAGGAAATAAATTTGTAGGCGAATATTGAAATGTGACATGTATAAAATATAATTTTGGATAACATTAAAAAAGAAAAAGAAGAGAATAAAAGATTCATTGTTTAAATAGTAAACAACTCACTAATATTGCTGTACATATACAGTATTTAAATTATTCACAAATCAAGTTAGAGGAATTATGTTGTTGCTTTTTTATTTAGGCAATTGAAAAAATTGTTACATGTATTTAACCCAATTTTTTTTCAATGGTTATTTACATATTTATTTGTCAAAATTTTAACTAAAAAGAAATAGAACGTAGTTAATCGCACTTTATAGATATATTACTGAATCATAAAATAACAAAAGATAGAATCTGTTTTTTATAGTGTACTCTTCTTTTTTGCATGTAATTCATATGGTTTAAATTAATTAATTTACAAAAATACTCTTAAATATTAATTTTAAATCTGCAGAAAAACTAAATAGGTGAAAAAGTAAAAGATACAGTATACTTTCCTATTCTGCCATGGATTGTCCCTGGGGTCAGAAGACATACCTTTGGAACACCCTGTCTCAATAAAGTAGGCACTCTTAATTAGATAATTAATTAAAGAGAAAATCTAGGCAGTTGATTGTGAATTTCGTCCAAATAACCTCGCATGACCACTGAACTTCCTAAAGAAAACAGAACTTCCTAACAAACTACTGAGCGCAAAACCATCCATGGGTTCCAGTGTACAGATTTTTTTTATGATAGTAAAGAATTTCATCAAAATTATCCTAGTTATATCAATGTTCTTTTGGATAAATGATAATATTAATACTTTTATCATCAGAATTCAACTCATCTCAGAAGGTCTTAGGTTTGCCCACTAATAAGTTTCAAAGGAGAATAATATGGTATAAATAATATTAATAAAGGATCCAAATTTTCATTATTCGCTTCTGATCACGTATTCGCGAATAATGAAAATTTGGGTAGAAGTCACGTCTGAGTCAGAGTGTAGCTTAGACAGCAATAGGCACTGGAATATTTCAGTGAGGTTGCCTCATGGATGTGATTCAGTAATTGTTTGATATGATTGGGAATATTATATCTGATTTCCATATTTTATGTTTTGCCATGGACAACATCCAGGAAGATTGCTTAGTGTCATTACCCACTAACGGTGACAATCTGATTTTGATCAATGACCTTTTTAAGCTGGTTAGTCAATAAATGACAGTGTTGGTCCCACTGGCCATTTTTAATTTTCACCTACCTATACATGAAATATAAAATAAGGGAAGTAAGGGATTGCGAAAAATTTTGACTTCTGGTTTTCAACAGATAAACACATTTTGGGTCCCCTGAGCCCCAATAACCAACTACCGCGAAATGGTCTGTGTGTGTGTGTGATATATGCCAACTGTTAATCTATACGATAGGTTAAATGATGATCAGGATTTTCAGTTTGAAAAAAAAATTATTTTTAATATCGAAAGCCAACGTTTGGATCCAACTTGTGGATCTTCATCAGGGCTATAAGAAAACAAATATATGAGTATCTATGCTAGAAGATGACAATAAATGAATATTTTACAGAACTGATACTAATATAAAAAATGGTAAGCATTATAAATGAATATTTAAATAAATGGTTAGCAAGATAAAATAGAATCCGATATTTACCTTCTGAGTCAAGGTAGATACAAAGACTGAAGGTAAAATAAGGTAAGAGGTAGTGGTAAGGGATAGTTTGCCGACTTTAAAGGTTTATGACAGGGAAACCCAATGCTTTTGAAGTGAAAGGCTATATGACAACTGAGTGAAAATAAAATATTAAAAACTAACAAAATAGATGGTACTGTATACAAATTGTTATGTCAGGACTCAATAACAACACAATATTGAGATAATACATAAGGTAACAATGTATAAAGAATTGAAAAATATACAGAAGGAAGTTATACATTACTAAAGATAATAATAATACAAGAAGTACATCGATAATTGTGGATACCTATGAGATCAAAACTAGGATTTGAGGATGTGGAAGCTGTTAGAATAACTCCTAGACAAATGTAATGTAGTTTATCGTACCCAGTGCTCCACGCTCAATTGCAACACTTGCTACATCGGTGGAACCAAAAATTATTTTTAAAAACGGATTAAGCAACATAAATATTGTATTTCCACGCATAATTCGTCTACGTCAAAATTAGCAGAACATGCCATCACCCACAACCATTCCTTTGACTTTGAGAACCCCTCCATATTAGCTACTGTACCAAACCACGATAAACGACTCCTCTCAGAATCCATTTTCATCCATATGGAAAAAAATAACCCTGTAAAACATAAAACAGATAAGAGATAATTTCATCCACTTATTCTAACATCTTCCGCATCCTCAAATCCTAGTTATGATTTCATAGGTATCCGCAATTATCGATGTACCTCTTGTATTATTATTATCTTTAGTATTGTATAACTTCCTTATGTATATTTTTCAATTTTTACCTAATGTATTATCTCAATATTGTGTTGTTATTGAGTCCAGACATAACAATTTGCTTACCATCTTTTATATTATTATCAGTTCTGTAAAATATTCATTTATTGTCATCCTCCAGCATAGATACTCATGTATTTGTTTCCTTTTAGCACTGATGAAGATCCACAAGTTGGATCGAAACGTTGGCTTTCGAAAATAAAAATAAAAAATTGTTCAAACTGAAAATCCTGATCATCATTTAACCTATCATTATATAAAAATATTTAAAAATTGACGAAATGTCAAGAGATCCTGTCAATTGGACAGAATTTTCCACCCACTCCCCCCATCTGCAGTGGATAGCATACCACACATGTCGCGCAGGAGACCCGGGTTCGATTCCTGGTCGAGACCAAACTTTTCTCTTCAAAAATAAAATGTTTAAAATCAATATAAAATTAAACAAGAGGTTACCCACAAGAAATAGATATATTAATATAAAATATTTAAATATGTCAAGAGATAGTATCAATTGCTCAATAATTGTCCACTTATATAATCATATACTCGTAAAAATGACAAGTAAAAAAAAAAAACCTGAGTATAGAGATACATTTCCATTAGTTTTTGCTGTTTACCTACGATTAATAATTTTGTAACTCTATCCGACAGCATATAAACTGAATGTTGACCACTTCAGAAGCTTCAAATTGAAATTTCACAAGGATAAAGTTATCTTAAGGAATCTATATACTTAATTTTCTTATCCACATAATTAGGGAGGTCAAGAATATCAAATTTCATACTCCAAGTTGTAATGACAAACATTGAAGAATTTTAATAGCGATTCGTTTTTAGATTTACCATCTCTGCAGGCTACAATTTCAGATATTATATCAAGGAACCTCGAAAAGTGGGTTCAATATCCCGCTATGTTCCCTAATAATGGAATCGAGATTGTTCGATGCTCCGTAGACGTAGTTAACATAACCGAAGTATAATGAAAAACCTCCATTAGAGAAAAAAATTTTATAATCATAAAAATTAACATAAATAGACTTAATAGCTATAAATCTCAACAACTTTATAATTTTAAGTTTTCAAAAAAATGCAAAAATAATATATCCACTCAAACAGCCGGAGGGAAGAGAGGATTTTTCACTAATATGTAAAATCTTGATCTGATATCAAAGCGACATTTAGCCAAATAGACAAGTGACTGGGCCAGTCTATAGTATAAAGAATACTTAATATAAGATCTCTATGGTTTGTATTGTTATTTCCAAAACAAAGTTAAATAGTAAGAAGATGGTAATATACCATAATCTTCAAAATGATCCTGTCACACAAAAAACTGTTTTTTCTCCAAATATTGAAGCCAAGCAAGTTGTTATCCACATAGATGACAAAAAATAGATCCCAAGTCCTAAAAAAAGAAAGAGGTGTTAAAGACCTGTTTCTTTTTATCACTACCAATAAACAACCAATTAAGACGTGATCCAAGTAAGATATTTGGTCAATAGCAAAGATTAATTAAAAAAATTAGAAGTATCGTATGCTTTAAAAGAGATGTCACTATCAATGAACAACCAATTTAGGCGTGATCAAAGTAAGATATTTGGTCAATTAATTAAAAAAAAAAAAATGCTTTAATAGATACAGAGGGGGGGGGGAGAGAGAGAGAGGAGGGGAGAGAGAGAGAGGGGAGAGAGAGAGATTTCTATGTTTTCTGAAAAGGTTATAGGGGTATCTAGGGGTTTTGGTGTTAAAAAACTGATAAAGAAAACTGCCACTGGGAGCTGAGGGCTAAAAAGGTGCCTGATTTGAAAATGTTTTTTTGATCATATAGGTTGAAAGTACTCATTTCATAGACAACGAATGTGAACGTCTGCCAGTCCTAACAGTTAAAATCGGTTGTCTTTTCGCCAAAACTGATTGTCAATTTAGCCACTTTAATGAAAAATGAATTATGCTCATGTTCCCAAGCCTGCTATTTAAAGAGGGTTACTCCAAATAAAAAATGTTACCTATAATAGTTGTAGAATATCAGATTCTGTGTAAAACGAGCTCATCAATTTTAAAATTAGCCCACTCCTGTGGAGACAAAGTAATTACAACATGTGGTAAACGTATTTAGCGCCTTGTAGTCTAAAATCCGTGAAATTTTTTCATTTTCTCGCATATAATTCAGCAAATATAGATCACAAAGTATTGCTTTCTTCTTACTATTAGAGGTTAAACTATTGCAAATAGAATGACATATTTGAAGTTTGAATCGGTTTAGTGATTTAGCCGGGTTCGGTAAATCAAAAATCCGTAATTTTTACGATTCTGGTGGAAACCGTGTTCCAACACCTCTAACTCAAGAACACCTAGTTTAAATGAAAAATGTTTTGGATAAAAGTTACTGAGTATCAAATTTAGCAGGAAATAAGCTCCGTACACACATTAGCTAAATCCTGGGAGAAATACACACAGAAGAACACAATTTCCTCTGCGATAAATTGTTTTCGAGTTATTAGCGTAAAATTGAAAAAAGTTTGCAAATTTTGATTTTGTTCGCCTATAAAATTTGATGGCGACCGATCTGAGGTGGCAGACGTTCACATTCGTCTTCTATGAAATGAGTACTTTCAGCCTATATGATCAAAAATTGTCTTCAAATCAGGCAGCTTTTTGGCCCTCAGCTCCAGGACTATCGTAGCTCTCAGGCTTAAAAACCTCATCATTCTTGGAAAATTTTTGGAAAAAGGGCGAGGGAAAATGGAGGTCACAAAGAGTAGTAGGGTGGATCGACTATATGCTAAAATCAAAGATGTGATGGGCAATTTGAAAATTGGTGCTATTGTATATAGGCAGTTAGGTTCCAACCAACGCAAAGAGGGCATTCAGAGTGGTGATTATCAGGAAACGCAATGTTGTCACCATTGAGTTTCAAATTACGTAAAGGAGACGGCCAGGTCATATAGAACAGCTTAAGCTTCTAGCGGGCGATTAACTTTGAATACTTGTGTGTTTATTCTACTTAAATTTATTGATAGAAGTGTTAAGTGTTTGGAGAATCATTGCACTTGCTAATGCACTAAATTTTCTTCCTTTTTAATATTTATTTTCTTCTAGGAAACTAGAATGTCGAATTGTTGCTATAGCCTGACAAGTTTATAAAGGGTGTTCGTAAACTGGTGTGGTGGGTAAAAGATAGAAGAGCCACAATATTATACCAACATAGGGATAATACAATTTTAGAATGTAAAAAAAGTCCATATGTTAATCGTAAAGCATTGTTGAGCCAATACAAAGTCAGTTTTTGTTCAGTCTATGCGTGTATTATTTCACTTCCTGTATCCTTTTTTTGTGTTCTTAATCTGAACCAAGGTGATATATATAGGAATATTGACCTCAAAATGATGTGACAAAATAGTTATTTACATAAAAACTAATCAAATTAACTCAATTACAAAATAAATACAAAACAAAACATGAAAACTAAGTTAACAATAAAAGTAAATCCTATAAATCACCCACCTTAAATAAATTGGTGACCAGGAAATACAGTTTCAGTAGGCACATTCATCTGTAATCAATACAATAGCTCCTTTTAACTATACCAAACAGGCTTGCAAACATTTAACTGTAGTTCTACTTTCAAGGAAACGGATGTCCAACAAACATGTTAATTATTGCCTAAGTAATTATTATCGTTTGGTCATTGGTTTTTGTAAAATCTAATGTTTACAGATATGTGATGAATATCCATTTCAAAAGAATAACAATTCAATTCATCATTAGACAATTAATAGGAACAAATCCCAGGCTATAGGATAATCTATAACATCTTGTTGAAAACCTATCAATTTTCATATAACCCATAAGTCACCAACACTATTTTAAGATAAGATTATTTACTTTAATACGAAGATACACGCACTAAACATACATACATATGAAACCAAGAAAAAAATATAACTAACCGATAACAATCCTGTATGCATATGTTTAACGTCTTGAGAGATAAAACAACTCAGCTGCAAAAAATTTTCCTCAGATTTTGTAACAGGCTCATTTCCAGCTTCATCACACTTTAGTTCAACTTCAAATACACCACCAAAAAATTGATCTACAAAATACCTGTCAAGATCAAGCAGTAAAATATTAAATTTGACTTTATTATTAGAAAACTCATAATAGCTTTTCAAAAAACCTACTTATTAGGAGACGGTTTATCATTATTCACAGTTTCAAGTTTCTGCTGCAACATACGCACAATCTCTGTCCAACATTCATTAGCATCCTATTAATAAACAAATAAATAGATAACTAAAAATAAATGGTAATTGAAAAACTTTGTAAAAATTAATAAAATATTAAATAGAGAATAAACACACATGCATAAAAGTCCTTCAATTTATTTATTCGATAACTTAATGAACCAAACTTTTTTTTTTAAAAGAAAAACTCAATTTTAAGAAAAAAAAACAAATGATTTAAACTTAAACTAATGAAAACACATAAAAAATAAATAATAATATCTAATAAAAACGCATAGACATTCAATATCTAACTAACATAATCAATGAAGGTTAAGTGCATCAAGAATTTCTAACAAAAAAAAAATATGAAGACCATCCAATAGTGGCGCGGCTGACACAAAGAACAACACAGAGTGTCTTTCAAGGGTCAGAAATAGGCTAACCCCCCAATCCTTTCATTCATAGAGCTTTAAGTTTGATATATTCATGTTGTTTTCTTTCTTCCATTTTTATTGTCTGTTTCAAGCTAATTGGAAACTAATTTTTGTTATATCGGATGGAATCCTCCAAATGTTATCAAGTTCCAAAAAATAGTTTTAGAGTCAAGAGAAAAAAAAAAGTGGATTTTACTTCTTTAGCATTACTAGGACTTTAATTTTTTGCTAGAACTTTCTGCACTCTTCTGCCTGAAAATGTTCTTGGGTATTCTTGAGTTTTCTTGCCTAATTTGCTCTTTTCGTAGCTAGCATTATTCTTTTGGCATTCTTCTTCTTTTACGGAATACACATCGTATAGTCACCTCTGTTCTAAAATCTACAAGTCCATTGTGACACAGGGATCTTTGGGCCAGGGTTGTGTGGAAATCGATCAAACTAATCACTATTAACATAATTTATTTTGCACAATATACAACTTGACAGGTCCCAACTACCTAAGGGAGCTCTCATAAATACATAAGTACTAGGGAATACACATATATCAGAATACATGTTACGGATTCTCTTTCCTCAGACTGCCCGTCTCCTGGGCCCTGTCTCGAATCCCTGGGAGTGTTGGGAGTCCACAAGTAAATGGTCCAATTGGTTTCTAGTCCATTCATCTGGGCTTACCCATGTTTCTTTGTGAATGTTCTTGTAAGGAATCAGTGTTTACAACCTTCAAATCTTTTGAGGTAACAAACTCAACTATTCGGAAGCCATTGTCGTTCGTAGTCTTGTGTTAGCTATGCTGCCCACTAGAGGGTCTATATATTTTTGCTCCTGTGCCTCTCAGATCCTCCTTAGAACCACGGTTTATCAATTAATACTTTCCAGCTCCCACTTCTAACAAGGACCTGGCATCACCTGCCACACAGTCACTCCACCGCAGCCGAGGTATTCCTCTACACCTTGCTCCATTTATTGCTTCAGTAATCATTTTCTTCAGAATGTCATTCTCAGCCATTTGAGCAACGTGCCCAGCCCATTTTAAACTATTGAGTTTCATGAAATGAACCACATCTGGTTCCTTAAATAAATCTTTGAGCTCCTGGTTTGTCCGGCATCTCCATACCTGATCAATTTTAACAGTTACAAAGATTTTACGCAGAATCTTCCTCTCAAAGACCATTAGATTCCACTCATCAGTCTTGGAGATAGTCCATGTTTCTGAGCCATAAAAGAGTATCGGTTGGATAATTGTTTTATATAATAAGATTTTTGTTTCTTTGGACAAAGCACGGCTCCTAAAATGTTGATGACTAGGAATGTCACTCCTAAAATGATTAGCACATAGGACTCATCCCTTAATTTCTGAATCCACAACATTATCTTGAGTTATGAAGGATCCAAGATAAATGAATTCTGACTCTTTTTCAGTTGTGAATTCTCCGATGCTAATTCTTTCACCAGGTCTGGGATTTTCCCCAGTGACCAAACATTTGGTTTTTACAGTGTTGACTTTAAGCCCCATTTTTCTTGTAGTTTTAAGAATCCATCAGAAACTGCTTGGAAAGATCGTCCAGCGATGTCGATATCATTGGCATAATCAAGAAGCTGCACTGTCCGCCTACTTGAATCCCTGAATCTCTAACGGACTTCTCTAAAGCTAAATTAAAGAGGATACATGCCAGTGAATCTCCCTGCCTTAGTCCTTTCCCAGAAGTGAATTTTGCAGATCTTGCTCCTCCAACTTGCACAGTGCATTTCACTTCTCTCATGGTAAGTCTTTCCATTATAATAAGCTTTTCAGGGGTTCCAAGTTCCATCATCACCTCATACAACTGTTCTCTGTGAACACTACCATATGCTTCTTTAAAATAAAAATGCGTTTTAAGCTTATATTCACTCCCTTTTTCAAGCATGATGAGCAAGCAAAATATTTGGTCAGTGGTAGATCTTCCTTTCCGAAAACCACAATGCTATAGGCCTAACATCTTCTCTGCATAGAGAAGTAGCATTGGAAGAGGATGTTGGAGAACATTTTGTACACACAAGGGAGTAAGGACTTCTCACATACTTTTGGTATCTTTAATTGATCAAAAACTTAAAATAAGGAGACAAAAATGTGATAGTGACAAACAGGGATGTACCCCATAAATTATATCAAGTATCAACATGTAATGAAAGCATTCTTTTCAAGCAGAATTCTTTATGCTGAGTTTAAAGAATAGTATTCTTTACCTTGTGAGTTAACTTTTTGTGCTTTTAATTATCTCCTCATAAATAATGAAATTTGTTTTCTAAAAAAATAAGAGAAACACTAAATAAGAATATATCTTATAAATACTTGAATTTAAATTAGTCGTTGGAGAAACCCGACATGTCCACAGATTCAATTCAAAAAGAGAAAAAAATATTGTAGTCAGTAACCTTGTCATAAAAAGGGGGCTCAAGTTGCATCAAATGGTTGCAGGTTTTGTTCTTTGTTCTTGTTCTTGTATGGAATGAGACTCAAATGCAAAAACCAATTTTTCGACCTAGCCCTCTCCCCCTCGGATCATTAATAACATTCCAAAAACTTTTTTCTGTTTTGACCATGAAGAAGCACGTTTTCGACTAAAAAAATATTCTATACATCTTTAAACTAGATTATACCCTCTAAAATTGAAAACCAAAATTGACTCAGAAGACTACATAGCTTCTGAGATACAGTTTTATTTATTTAATAGGCCACCATTTTGCATTCCATAGGCTTTATTATGGCAAAGTTTAATCTGATCTAATCTAACGGCGCTATGGTCCTAGCAGGACCCTGGCCTCCTTAGCAATCCTCTTCCACTCCAACCTGTCCGCAGCTGCCCTTCTCCATCCTGAAACACCCAATGACCGAAGGTCTTCCTACAGATCCTGCAGCCAACGCAGTCTTGGTCTACCTCTACTCCTTTTACCACCAGGGTGTCCCTCCATTATCATTTTTGGGAGTCTACCACCTTCCTTCCATTCTTTGTACGTGCCCCAACCATCTTATCCTGGCACTCTTAATGATGGAAACAAGATCTGGAGTTCCAAACAAATCTTTAAACTCCACATTTGTTCTGAGCATCCAGCGATAATCAGTAACGTAAAGTAATAACTTAACCGATAGTTAAGCGGGTATGATCTACTTTCCTGCGGGGAACAGCTCTACTAGGAAGAAGGGTCCGGGATTCGATTTTATAATCTTACTAGTACACCTGTCTTACCAATCTTCTATACGAAACCTACATATTGTATGAATAATTGAGTTAAATTACTGTAATTTTATAAGCTTTCATTGATGTTATTGCTAAACTAGACATATTACACACTTAGGGTAACACACTACAATTAGTTGACAGCACTCCAATAGTTGACATTTTGTACAAAAAGTGTGAATAATAAGATTGGTTCAAAATTTGATGGTAATTTGCCAAGTTATACCAGATAGCTGTGCTGCCATCAGCATTAGTTTGATGAAAACTCAATCTTATTTGTGAGAGGTGATAATGGCGAATTCTCTGTGGGCCTGAAAACTTGGTTTTTGCTACCCTGTTTCATTAGGGTAGTAGTCAAGTTAAATAAGCTTTTTAGTTGGTTTATTTGTGTTCAATTATGTTTTAATTACTTTTATGATATTCATCAAGTTCATGAGAATCATTTGATATCCTTTTTAATATGTTTATACAATGTTTTATGACATAAATGTGGGTGTCAACTATTACAACAGAAATTAATCCTTAAATTTAATAGTTTACATCAATGTCAACTATTGATGTGCTTAACTCTGATGAAACCGGTAGTTTAAAATAATTTGCTTGATATGAAAAATATTTGGATATAATATCTGTAATTAGTTATATACCTCAATCCTAACCAATGGTTGACAGGGGTGTCAACTATCTGTTTAAACATGTCAACTTGTGGAATATTCTGCTTGTAAAGTTGACACCCACGCATAGCCTCAGCTTTATTTCACCTAATCTCGTTTTGTTAATTTTTTAAATAAAGCAATATTCGTGCACATCCTTTACTTAAAGTCTTGACATGAAATTGTGGATTTAATTTGAATAAAAGATATGCTTTTTTAAACAGTTTATTATCATGCATTCATAAACTGTTTCCCCATTCTGTTAACAGTTTATAAACTACTATATACTATAAACAGTTTATGAATGCATGAGAATAAACTATTCCCCTATTGAAACACAAATGCAAGCAGCATTAGTGTATGTATACACAGTTCCTACTGCAGCGAGAAATCATGGATTCCTCGAATTACATTAATGCATTAAGTTGAAGACAGAACTCCAATTCGAAAGAAAATAGTCCGATGATCCTGTGTTCTTCCTTAATCCTTCCGGATCCGAGTCTTTCTGGGAAAGAGGAAAAAAATGTATATCAGGTGGTAAATAGTGATTAGAAGAAATGTTAAACCGTATTGATTACAGCCAAAACACAAGGTAAGCTGGCACATAGGCAGATATAGCAAATAGTGTTCCATCAGAGCGGGGTTTATGAAAGTCTGAGTCTAGCTGGATGACAGGTGTCTGATTTTATGAATTTATAGCTGGTTTGTTCAATCTAAGGATTATTGAGAGTAAAAGTGCATTGCCAATAATCCTATTCTTGAATAGACACCCATATCATCTGACTCTCCCCACTTCCCAATTCTGCATAGAACATGGGATATTTGCTATTAGTCTGCGCTCTATCCATACCATCCATACTACACATATCATCAAACCAATGGATGTGGCTGTCTTTAAATATCTACAAGAATACTAGGAGAGTGAAGTTCATGATTGGAGGGTCAAAAATGATGCAAACCCAACACTCAAAAACTTAATTACTAAAATCTTACTTACTTAACTGGATGATCTCATTTTTCATTTAAATATGTTTTTAAGTGTCTTTTAAGCTTTTTGTGTATCAAATAATTAAATTGTGGACATTTTATTTCTTCTTTTTTTTCCATAGTGAATTAACTAGTTTATAAATTAAAAAAAATATTAACTATTATTACAGTCCTTATTACTATTATTCTTCTTGGGAAATTAAACATTAATGCATGTGACAACTTTAAAAACATAAATGTCAACTTTACAAACCTTTGCATTCTGATCAGTCAACTATTGGTTCATTTTAGAAGTTTCTAAGAAATCATTTTTTATAAAAACCATAAATGTAGACCCTGGGGAATTGTATTCCCAGTTTTCTAGAGTGATTGGCCTAACTAAATTCATAACAAAGAAAATCCTAACATCAATATATCAGTAAACAGTGTTAATAATACAATTATTTTTTTCTAAGCCTCCTATGTATCCTACATGTAGTATATATACACACATAAATAAGTTTCGGTTTCAGGCCGCAGGTCTGCAGCCGAAATGGGTTTCGGCTAAAACTTTGGTTTCGGTAGGACACTAATTTTTAACCTTCACCATTCTTTTCTGGCAGCTTCTGGAATATAACTTTTTTTATAGAGGTGAGATCACCTATCCCTCAGAATCTACCCCCTTCTTTTATCCAGGATTGAGACTGGCAATGGTTCACCTAGCATCACTAAGGGTAGCAACACTATACCCACTGGAGTTATAAATATGAATAGCAAATATATGAATAAATTGAGAAAAACTTTGGGGAACAACTTGAAATAATTAATAACTGATTATACAATACCAAGAGCATCCTAAGGAACCAAGACTAGATGAGACTCCAAAACATCAACAGGGATAAAGAGAGACAAAAAAGAAAAGAAAGGGAGAAAAAGTGTTCACAACGTAGATAAATACTTTAAATAAAGAGGTATGAATATTTTATGATTTTGTGGTTAATATGATAGTCCTATAATATTTTGTATAAGAATATTAGTGAGATTTGGTTAAAATATTTAGTGCTTCAGTAGGGCTATGTCACATTCTGTACCTCCAGAATATTAAGTTATCTCCCTTAATATTCTCTAGACCTACCATTTATGTATTTAAGGGATTTATAAGTATATAATATATACAACAAAAATAAATAAATAATTCTTAAAAACCATTTACTCTTATAGAACTATTAAAAATAATTTATCTATGGGTGATCCTACCACACCAGCCTTCAAACCATCAACTGCAATACACCTCTAAGTTATTACAGTGAATAAATAAATTAAAATAATAATGGCTTACTTGTTGAACAAAAGTACCATTTTCATTTTTTTCAGCAAACCTAGGAAAAATCATTTGTAATACTTGTAACAGCATAATAGGGGGAATAGACAAGCCTTTGTCCATCAACTCATACAAATCTCGTAAAGCAGCAGTAACCGTGTGAGCAGATATACCAGACATACCTATTAATGACAGAAATGAAAAAATATATATATTATTAAAAATGATATGAGGGAGCCATACAACATGACCAATTTCATTTTCATAGACATTTTAATTAACCTATCAGCTTTGTTCATTAAAATGATTGTACTTGTAATGAAAATTGAAAAATCCTAAAGACCCATTTCGACGGGCAATTTATCACAGTAATTATTAATGAAATGAAAGTTGCCAGCAATTTTAATCTCTCAGGCAATCATTTCCATGAGTGGAGCAATATGGTTTTGAATCCAACTTTTTTTAAATATATTTTTGCATAATAAATTCATTTTCAGCGGATTTTTTCTCCTTGTTTTCAGCAATTTTCACAGACAAACTGGGAAGGGTATGAGATATCAGGATTTCTAGATGGATCTTTGATTACTTTAGACCTCATTTATTTACTGAATTATTATTTGACACCATAATTCCATGTATCAGTATTTATACCTTATTGTTGAACTTAATTAATAGTAATAGTTAATAGGCTGCAGGATGGTTGATAAATAAGGAATTTCAGTCAAAAACTTTTTCTTCAATTTAACAGTCAATGATTGGGTTGAAATCCTGACTAGTCGAATCATATGCTGAGGAAATGGTCGGAGACTATCAATGTGGTTTCAGAAGGAACCATTAAACCGTAGACCAAATATTCTCCCTACGTCAGGTATTAGAGAAAAAATTAGAATAAAACAGTACAGTACATCAGCTTTTCATCGATTTCAAAAAGGCATATGACTTGATTAACTGTCAAAAAAGTTAGTAAACTTCGTTAAAATGTGTATGACCGAAATGTTCAATTAAGTTAGAATTAGTAGTTATTTTTCTAACTATAGAACTAAATACAAAAGCGTAGAAGAACAGAAATGCTCAGTATCACCTATGTACAAGCAGCTGAAATTCGAAGACTTACAGCTTGCATATTTATCAGATGAAAATTCAATTCACTTTATCAGATGCATAATGAGGACAAGGACAGAAATGCTTGACCTGAACAAAAAACCTTGGATAATAGATGATACAGCCAATTGCAGCTTGTGCAACCTTCGAGAACCGGAAGATGTCTGGCATCTTGTAGCTGTATGTCCCATCCTCTGTGAATTTAGGGCTGGTGCATTTGGAAAATCCAAGTTGAATAGAAAAGAGTTTTTGTGCATATTAAATGGGAAAGACTATTTTAGTTTATATCGTTTTTTGAAATCGGCACTGTATTATTGGACCAAATACATTGTGTGAAATTTCATTTTCTTATAATTAATCATATCATGCTTGATTTCCTTATTGTGTTTATATATGTCATTGTTTTTGAGCATTTGCAATTTAGTTTGATAATTTTGTTACTTTCTTTCATCAGTTTTGTGTGTCACTCCAGCAGTCCGATGGTCAATCCATGCTTGAGTAAATTTTTTTGTTATTTTAAAAGTATGTTTTGTAACAAGTGAGGAAACAATAAATTTATTTTATTATATATTATTATCATTATATTCATTAAATGTAATGTTTCGATCAATTTTTCTATTTATGTGAAACTTCATAAGTTTAGGAATCAACTTGGTTTTGCTTCTTGTCATTGCAGAGAATAATGATTTTATTTTAAATAAAAAGGAAAAACTAATTAATATATTTAAACATATTTTCATATAATTTAAAAAGAAAAACTGTAAAAATCAAACGTCACAAACAGAATTAGTGAACGATAACCTTGTGAATCAACCCATCAGTCACGTACAGGTGGGCGAATTATGCTTTGTAAAAATTCCATTCTTTATATCTACAATATCACACTCTTAAGATAAAAACGGAAACATTCTTCATGGATAGGAGGTAAAGGGCTACAAAACCAAATAACTTTTTAGATTGTACCTGGATTCCTTTTTTAAGTTTTATCAGCACATACATTGTAAACTTTGCTTTATAATATATATTGATCAAACTTTTTCACCTAAGCATTTAGGTAACAATTTGCTAATCAAAATGATGGGAAAATAGTACTACAATCAAGGAATAGCCATTGAGTTGAAGTCAACTGACAACTGGCAGAATTAACAAACAAACAAATTGGAATGTGCCTACAAAAGAGTCAATAATTAATCAATAGCGATATTTTCATTTTAACAACCTAAATGACATGTGTTAAGTATACCATGGCACTAGGAGGCAAGCGATAAAAAATTATAGTTTATTGTGAAAAATATAAATTTTATATTTTTATTATACATGGATCCAGTATACACTGAATTAGATTTTAAATGGCTCGAAATGGAGCTTTCAGATTCTTTTATAACTTTTATGGGAGTTTGGATGAGCCTAATGAAAACATTTTATCTGGTTTATATCAGAAAGCATGTATAAATCACAGATGAAAAAAGAAAAATGTTTCTTTTTAAACATCATTAAAAGTGAAAACTGAATTTAAATTTATATGCTTATTATCAAAGAACAAAATTATTAAAACTAAAAAATACTTACCACCTTTGAAATTCCGCAATGCATCTCTAAGTTCTGGGACAGTTTTTAAACATTGAACAGTAGCATTCATGTAACAAGTATTGCCAAGATTAGCAAGTCCTGCAGGTATATTGGACTGAAATAGAAAAAAACAAGTAATATTTATTCCTGTCTAATTATATTTAATAAAATGTATTTACATGGCAACCTTGTTAGCTTGACTAACTGGGAACTAAGACAATCTGAATAATTAAAAATCCAAAAATATGGGTAATAAAACAAAAGAAATACTTAAAGCAGTAAATTTGACTTTATTAAACAGCGGCTGAAATGAAATTTCAGTAGTAGGAAATACCAGGAGGGAACGCAACCGGAATGAATGCATAAGAGAAGAACAGTAAGTATTGGAGCAAAGAATTTCTATAGAAAACTGACAGCTAAAGTGATTTGGCCATGTTTGTGGGATGGAGGAAGGGAAACAGCAAATGAAAGTCATGGTAGCTAGACCTACTAAAAGGAGGCTGATAGGCTGTCACAGAATTTCCTATCAACAATATATCCAGCGGAGAAGAGAGGCAAAACCCTCCAAGAAATGAGGCAGCTTAGCAGGGACTGAAAGGCGTGGCTGCATAGGATAGAGACTCCTTGAAGCTAGCAATAGCATTTGGAGGAAGACAAAGAAAAAGAAGAAGACTTTATTAAGATAAAAAAAAAAAAAAAAAAAAACGTGTAAAATGTATCTGTGTAAACAAAGTAATTTCAAAATTAAAAAAAAATCATTTTTTTTTTTTTTTGTTCGGTATCCCTACATAGCCATGTGTGACAACGAGGGATTACTCTATAGGTGTTCCAACCCATTCTAACCATGGTAGGAAGGTCAAGATTTATTCCGTGGGGCCTCCACAAAATAAAAGTCAACCCTCCCGGGCAGATTCGAACCGCTGCCGTTCGGCTCGAGTGTGCTAAAGCGGATCACGCTCAGCTATCCCGGCCCTAAAAAAAATCAAATATGGTTTTTATGACTGATTTTACCTAATAACCAGTCATCATTGCCAAGATTTTAGTTATTTTTTATTTAAGCTATTCTAATCTTCCCAAGGCCAATAATTTGTGTTAACTAAGATAATGAAGCTAATGTCTAAATTCACATTTCTGATTGCGCTGACACTTCTTTTCTAAAAGGTTATTTGCATAGGTTAAAACTGGCTGGTTAATACTAAAGGGAAAAAAAAAAGGTTTGACCTGACAACCTGTTTTTATCAATAAACTACATCGCTCATGTACGGTCCATGGACAGACTGCTCCGGGGAAAGAAATGTAAGTACCGGTGCACCTGCTGACTGAGCAGCCATAATCCATTGACCTAGACCAATTTATCACTGTCCCTGAACCCGAAAGAGCCAGTGGAAAGTACATTACCTAATGTATCCTGATGGGATCTATCCGTGCTCCCACAAGCAATGTATCTTTGAGAGAAGATCATGTCTTGAGGCTAAAGATCTTAATGGCCTAATTTGCCAACCGAAAAAAAAAAAAAAAAATCGTAAATATATATAAGAATTAAATAAATTCTTAATATGCTATTAATGAAGAAAAGACTAAAAACACACTTTCTTGGCACCTGATTCTCTTATGATGAGAGAAAATGGAAACTTCAGTAGAAAAAATATATTAAAAGTGATAAAGATTAAAAAAAAAAACAAGAACTCAACTCATTTATTTTTCAAATATTTAATAAATATGTAAATTGAATAAAAAAAAAAAAAAAAACCTCTAATTTATTAATGTGAAAGTTTGGATACAAAGAGGGCAGGTAATCCCTGATAGTTTTATTATCTTTTAAAATTTTCATCAATCCAGAATAAATTTGAATGAAAAAGGAGTTCAAATAAAAATAGCTAAAGAAAAACAAAATTAATAAATCATATTGAATAATGAAAATAAATACTCACAGCAGAAGCAAGCTCAGAATCATTCATGTCTTCCACAAAACGTGGTTTCACAACTGGTTCAACAGGTAAATCTTCTTCCTTGCTACCCATCAGCAGAACTGTGCAATTCTAATTACATACATGACAATATTAAATAACGAAAGAACAAATAATTAAAGAAATGTTTAAAAAAAAGATTGAAATGGTAATAAAAAAATATAATCAATAATAAATTATAAATTTAATACTTAAGAATATTAAATAACTGACCAAATTCATTGAGTAATTCATTAACAAACTCAGAACGTAAATGCTCGTATACACTATCGCAGAAACACACCATGAGCAGCTGGTTTTGTTCTAATAAGTAAAGGCTAAGTAGAACACTTTGCTCTGCAGCCAGGTTCAACCTAATCCATCAGTTCTCAGAGCTTCAAAGAGTTCTCGTTTCATGCTCAGTGGTATGTTTTTTACCAGGTGTGGATATATGAAACTGGAATTCATCCATAGATATAGTTGCGAGGTGACTAAGCTTTTCATCACTTAACAACATCATTTTAACCATGTTGAACATGCCAAGTTTTATGTCAACAAACTATGGTTTGCAGAGATCATTAGTTATCTCTAACAATTTAAAGTGAATAATGGGCCACACAGGGCGAATGGAATTAGACTGTCATCATGAGGGTTTTGGCCTTTAACATTAAATCAGGATTTAGAAAAAAAAAAAGGATATGCTTTGTTATTTCTAGATCAAAAACATGATTCAGTTAAGAATCTTGTTAAGAACAATAATATTTTAAAAACCAGGGAATAAATAACTTAACATTTAAAAGAAATTACAGTCACAGGAAAATTTAGGATTCATATATCATGGAAAAAAAGGGGGGGAGGGATGTATCAATGTTTGTTAAAGTATATTACTGAAAAAAATCAGAGACTGTGAATGACAATCCTTATGCTGTGGCAAACGCATTTCAAAAACTGCGAGAAAGTCCTTGATAAACATTTACTTATAAAAAACTAAGCAGTTATAAGAATTATCTAAAAAAAATTATTAATTGTGTGTTCTATTATTACACACTTTTTAAAAAGTTATGTGCATTAATAAAGAGTTATTTTTTCAATTCAACTTCATACTTGAATAATAAATTATTACTTATTTATTCAAAAAATTAAGTGACTTTTATGGTTAGGGGGAAACAATAATTAGCATCTTAGTCTCTACTGCATTTTAGTATTTTATTTTTCTAAAAAAATCTAGAAATTCATTACAGTGATTATCTATAATGTTTTGAAGGAACTTACTGACTCAGCATTGAGATGTATTTTATTTATTATTGTAACTAACTATAATCTGAAGGAGTTATTTTTAATACCAACTGAAGACGGCCCCGGAGATTGAAACGTTTAGATGCACTATAAAAATAAAATACTAAAATGAAGTAGAGACTACTTTTTTACTTTACCTTTGCAGGTCTTGTTTAATGGGTTGCCTGTTCAAATCAGAGTGTACCTCCATTTTTCTCTATCCAACCAGTCCCCTTCTTCAAGCCCCATGCCGGCCATCTCCTCCTCCACGCAGTCCCCTCCACCGGGTTCGGGGTCTTCCTCTTCTCCATCTTCCTGGCTATTCCCAAAGCAGAAGTCTCTTAGGCCACCTAAGATCTGGCATCCACTGGCAGCGCCCATACCATCGTAGTCTGTTCCTCCCAATCCTCTCCGGAACTTCTTCGGTCACCCCCATCCTGCCCCGAACCTCCACATTCCTGACTCTTTCTAGGCAGGTAATCCTAAGACATCTCCTCCAGAAATTCATCTCTGCCGCTTGTAATTTGGGGTATAGTCCTGGGTTAAGTGTCAAGGTCTCTGTGGCGTAGCTGAGGGATGGTTCAAAAATACTCCTAAAAATTCTTATTTTGTTTTCTGGTGAGATGACCATGTTCCAAAGAACTGGGTGCAACATTCTAGTCACCTTTCTTGCAAGACCCATTCTTCTCCTAACTTTGGTTTCTGATGTGCCATTTTCATGTATTATTGACCCCCGGTATTTGAAGGGGTTTACCCTCTTGCAGATTTCCCCATTAATCTGAAGGTCTGCAGCCTCATTACTGTTCACTGCCAGGTATTCGGTCTTATCAAAATTAATTTGTAGAACCCACCTGCTGTATTCTCTTTCTAGGTTCCTCAGCGCTTCTTCTTCCAGGTCATCACTCCTATACGCGACCACTGCTTGGTCGTCGGAAAAGAAAAGGGAAAATAACATATGTCTACTCCTCAACATCTATACAAATCGTAACCTGGAATGTGCAGAGTCTCTCGAATAAGAAAGAAGTAGAGACTAAGATCTAAATTATTGTTTCCCTATGGAATTACTAAAACTGGCTAATATATGACAGAAGATAAACCCTTTAGCATAAGGCATTTTATAGAACTACTGTAAATACATACAACAAGCTTTTAAAATAGAATTGGTAAAAGAAAGTTGATTCAAAAACAGAAAATATTAAAATCATTAGATCTATAAATTTTCCAAATTTAATTGACTGCTTGTTGGAGTTGAAATATATATTGAAAAAGATCGCTTACATTGTCAACTTTGATACCATTCCATGTATCATCTTTCAGTGATGTGCCTTTAAACATTACTTTTTGTCGCTCTGGAATCACTCCAGTGAGAGCATAGAGTTGCGCTTTAAATACCAAAGGATCTTCATCAGTATTGACCTCGACCTCCTTGAAGGTCTCACGACCCCATTTAATATTAACTGTAATATAAAATTGCATTTATGTTAATAAGGATCACCATTTCAGTCAAGAAGAGGTAAACTAAAAAATGTATGGTGTACTCATATCACTAGAGCATAATAGACAAAACATATAAATTATAAACTAACTAGAAGTAAATTGATAAATACATTGGACTATTGCTAATCAGTATTTTCCTAAGGGGTCATATGTTCCTAGGGGTCATATTTTCACATCACAAAACAACACGAAATACAATCATTAATATGAATATTCACAGATGTTTATGGACTTTCAACAAAAATTACCTATGATAAAGAAGTGAAGATTTAGGCATAAATGATTGAATGATATAGTTTATGAAAAGATCATTAGATGGATAGAAAAGATTTAATAAAGAGTTCATCCAAAACAACAACAATTACTCATCATCTTTGGTGGTTTGAGCATATTAAATATTATGCTAATAAAAATGATACAAATGTATGGTAAAAATACAATAAATACGTCTTTAGAGAGAAAAAGGTAAAAATATTTAATAAGATGAGAACCAGTGTTCAAGGATGTAGAGTAGAGTAGGGCAATACTGAACCTGAAGGGCTACACTGACGAATAGGAAGGTTGTTTCAGTATGCATAATTATAATAAATATTTAACTTTATAATGGTGATGAAATATTGGGGCCTGGTGATGATGGTATAACAGTTATTAGCTCTGCCTGGACTGGATCATTCAAACTTATGGTATTAGGTTCAGAGGAGCGGAGGATCCCTCATTATCCAAAAACATTTCGGGTTCATCATTCTTTTCCAGATTTTCTGAAACAGCCACACTCTCGACATGTATGAAAAATTGAGTATTGTTGGTAATCATTCGCCCATGCCGTTCAACTGTAACATGGTTTCCGTTCACTGAAACAACCTCGTACGGGTTTGGGACAAAGAAAGGCATGAATTTGTCGATAGCCTCGATTTCTCTAAGATCAGTTAGCATTACGCAATAGGGGCGAGCAGGGGACAGAGTGGTCCTAGCCCCGAAGCTGACCGGTGGGGACTTGGGTTTATCAGCCTTTGGGGACCCCCTTACAAGAGGAGATAACTGTGGGAGGGGGGATACATTTACTGAAATGGGAAGAGCAAGGCTTCAGACTTTCATCGCCTACGTACGCTACTGTCTGAGACTAGTCTTATTTTACACCATCCAGAACTGATATTGCTTGCATAATGTGTCTCTCATATACCTCGTACACCTTACCCCTTTAAGAAAAGTCCATCACATAAAATGAATGTGATTGAAACCTGAGCTTGAGGCTGATAATTAAAACATAATCTTTCAGAAATAGTTTGTAAAATCTATTGGACATTTCCCCCACCCAAAACATAATTTAAATAGGAGTTAAAGTGTAACTTCATAAATTATACCATTGCTGTATCTATGAATAGTAAAATGGAATACCAAATACCATTTGGAGTTCACATCAAAATAAAATAGACAAAAAATGGTTTTCATAGCTTGAAACTTCCACTTGCTAGGGTTGGGAAACTATCAATAGTTTTGATACTATCAAGTAGAATTATCGATAGTCAACGAACAAATTGATATCGGATATACATGGGACAGGAGGAAATCCCGGGCTGGACCTGCCAGTAACGCATTCATTAAATTTTTATTTTTAAATAAATTCAAAACATAAAATGATATATATTTTTTGAAGAGAAAAGATTTGGCTCCGCCGGGAGTCGAACCCGGGTCTCCTGCGTTACATGCGAGGATGCTAACCACTACACCACAGAGCTTCTTGAGCCGAGCTCTGTGGTGTAGTGGTTAGCATCCTCGCATGTAACGCAGGAGACCCGGGTTCGACTCCCGGCGGAGCCAAATCTTTTCTCTTCAAAAAATAAATTATTTAAAAATAATTTAGAATGGTGGTCAGCCACGAACTAAGATTAGATAATTTAATAAAATGATATAATAGTAAAGATTTCATGTTTTTTGTGGGGTATTCTTTTGCGATTATAATGGTTTTATGAATATTTTTTGTCATACCTTACATTGATATTTTCAAGGTGTGTCTTTAGGATATAAACGATCGTGATCCATTATTTAAGATATTGAAGTTCATTTTAATAGGAAAGTACTCAAACATTGTAGTTTGTTAATGAAAAAACAAAACAAAAAAAACAGCATCTTTTAGGATGATTTGCTATGTGAAGGGGGGGTGGGCTAGGCCGCCCCGGGAATCGATATATTTAAGCATGACAAGGTCAACTTAGTTTCTAATTATTCATAATATTAGTCAAAAAGAGTGTAAGTAGTTGATGTTTACATTTTCTAATTGCTATTTGAAAAACTTGAATTCTCTATTAATTAGGATACTGACGGTATTCAACTCAAACGATTACATGAATACAAACATCATTTAGTCAAACGTACTAACAACTTGCTTAATTCGTCATTAAACTCTAGTATTTTTCCTATACTCTGGAAAACAAGTACTGCCATTAATATTTTTAAATAAAGAAAATACTGACAAATGCAGACCAATATCTAAAATATCCATCCCTAAAAAATAAATCCAAAGGATGGCATATTTCAAAGGGAATGGCAAAACATAAAATTAAAAAGCGGTAGGCCTAGTCACCTTACTAATGGCCCTGTAATTTACACTATCGCTTTAAAATATCGATAGTCGACTCTTAATAGTATCAATAGTTTCCCCCCCCCCCTACAGCTTCCCAACCCTACAGTTCACTCTTCATAGATAAATAATCGCCAAAAGGGTCCTTTTCAGTTGAGTCAGGCCTTTCAGGACAGCACCCAAGCCGCCGTTCAGAAATAGAATCAAAAATCAACCTGTTGGGGGTTTATTTATCCAGGTGAGAAAGCAGAAGTTGAATGACACAATATGATTGAAACCCCAATGTAATCTGAAAAGAGCTGGTTAGAATTTCAAAAGTGGTAAAGAAGGTTACCAAGTCAACACCTCAATACTCAGCCATTCTCAGAAATCCATTTAGGGCATAATCACATGTAATACTGACCCTACTGTTCTTAACCTGGCCGCTCTGGGATCCTTACCACAACCTTCTTTGTCACAATTCATGGCCTCAAGATTAATACAGATAACAATATTTAATGATTTGTAGAGAAGTAAAAATTAATTTTTAACTAAAGTCAAGATGTAAATAAGCAGAGCGACCTAGTTAAAAATTCTATTATTATCAGTTGTAAAGTAGTCCAATTAGTAAGTCAACGTCTCCTCAGCGAAACTTCTAGTTTCGCATCAGGAAGTTGAGCAACTGAGTGATACACATCAATAATGAAATAGGTAAAAATCTATATTGCTTTAATGTATTTATTTATTTATTTTTTGTCTTTTACAACACAACAGTTTATACATTATATATATATATATATATATATATATATATATATATATATATATAAAATCAACTTAAGAATCTTATACATACAAACAATGGAGGAGGTGACTGCAAAACATGTAAAACATTTTAAAAGCAGACAAATGTAACGAAGAATATTCAGATAACATTTCATACCGATGTGTCAAATCATTCATAATCCACAACAATAATTTGAAATTTTAACAAAATACTCTTCGATACATTTGACTGTTTCTAAAATGCTTAAGCAAAAAAGGCCCATTGGCTGATTACCCTTCCAGAAACCACCTTTAAATTAATAATTCTATAAAATAAAAACCGTTTCATTAAATTTAAATAAAAAGTTCAATAAAATAAATAAACACATGATAAACTGAGAACTAAACAACAATGACAGCATACTGAAGAGGCAAAATAATATAATTAAAAATGGCTTCTAGCAATAATAATTAAAATAATTCAGTAATTACCTACACAATTCTTAACATTAAAAGATCATACGCCTAATATGTTTCAAATACAATATAAACATGAAACAAAATCATTCTGTAACAAAAATGATAAAAACAGAGAGCAAAATAAACAAAAATGCATGTCATAGTGCATAAAGTGTTCATTTACTTAATTTAAAGAAATAAATGACCAAGTTACATAACCTCGACAGGTCAATTAAATATCTAATCAAATTCAAAAGTTAATTAAACAGACTTTAAAAAAATAATTACCTTTGAATAAAGGCATTAGCTTACAACTTTAACCCAACTAAATCACTGAACGACTAACAACATCTCAGTAGAGACAAAAAGCTATCAAAGTTATAGAAATAGTGCTAACTCTGCAAGCACTTAGGGAAACTTGGTGTCATGACGTCACAGTCTTCTCATTTTTACTTTCACTTATATGAATATAAGGGTATATATAGTATATCTACGATCTATATATAGTAAAGGAAAGTATTGCGATCGTGAAAAATTTCCACTTCTAGTTTTCAACGGAAATACACGTTTTGGGGTCCACCAAGTCCAAATAACCAAGTCCCGCGAAATGGTCTGTGTGTGTGTTGTTGTTTTTTTTACGTGGGTAGCTGGAAATCTTAAAAAAAAGCGGATAGGTCCGTATCGTCCGTGTGTGGGATTTCTACCCACTAAAACCACCTCCATACACCTATTTCCCACACTCCACGGGACCACCGTTATTACCACCGGCATTACTTCGTGGAGGGGAAGTGGCTGTGTGCCACCCCATTGTTCTAGGCTACCTTTACTTTAGGTACGCCTCTCCTTTTCTTCCTTCCTCAGCTGCTTCATGACCTGAGCCGCAAGACGTTGGCCCTCTAGCCAGTTCTCTTCAGAATGTACCATTAAGCTGAATATGTTACCGACAGTTGGTTCCGATCCGGCTGACGGAATTCCTCCCTGTCTTCATTAAATCGGGGACAGCAAAAGAATACAGGCTCCACGCTCTCTTCACTTTTTGGCCACTTTGGGCATTCCGCTGTAATGTCCAGCTGGAATCTCAATTGTTAAATCCGGAAGCAGCCATGTCCTGTGACCAGTTGTGTTAAATAATAGTCAAATTCCCCGTGTTTCCAATCAAGCCAAGGCTGGGTACAAGGAATCAACCTATGGATCCATCTTCCGTTCTGTGTCTTGTTCCAGACCTGCTGCCATCTCTCGATTGTTTCCTTTTTTTCCTCTGTCCTGGGAATGCGGTTGACTCTTTTATATGAGCGCTTTCTTTCTTCTTCGATCAGCTATATTGGTGGCATCCTGGCCATTACACGTGCTGCTTCATAGGAAACTGTTCGGAATGCACTGATCACCCAAATTGCACTCCGGTGATAAATTTACAAGGCACTTTCCCATATCGCGGCTGCACAGAGTAAGATGGAAGTGACTACGTTCGATGTTAACAGTCTACGACTGTTCTTGGGTCCTCCTATGTTAAGCATAAGTCGAGCTAGCGCGGTGGTAACTGTAGCTGCCTTATCGCATACTCGCTGGATATGATTCTTGAACTGCAGCCTTTCATCAATGTTAACCCCAAGATATCTCAGGGAACGCTGGGACCGGATCTCTTGTGTACCGACTCTCAGTACGATTTCCTCCCTTCTTTTCCGGCTACTAATTAGTAATCTGTTTTACTGTCTGCTAATTGGAGCCCCACAGAAGCTAGCCAATCGCGGATTAGCGAAATGCTCTGATAAGGTTTTAGGGTCTCTTCAACCACTACTGCTATGTCATCCGCAAAGTATATTACTTTAGCACCCTCGGGAAGTCTCAGTCTGAGAACCCTATCGTACATGATGTTCCATAGCAGAGGCCCAAGCACTTAGCCCTGGGGAACGCCGCCGGTTAACTGGAACCTTCTAGGCTCGTTCTCAGTTGAAGAAAGGTCCTGTCCTTGAAATAGTCTCTTACTATGTTTCCGAGGTACATGGGTACACCAATTTCCTGCAGAGCATCTAGAATGCAACACCATCTCGCTGAATTGAAGGCATTTCTCACATCCAGTGTGATAACGGCACAGCAGCATTTCCCTCCTCCTTCTCCTCCGCCGCTTTCCCTCAATAGTCTTCATAGCCGTTTCGATTACCATAGTGATAGCGTCCATAGTAGATCTTGCTTTCCTGAAACCGAATTGATTCTTTGATAGACCCTGTGCTCCTTCGGTGGTCTCTTGTATCCTGTTGGCAATGATTTTCTCCAGGGCTTTGCCAGCTGTGTCCAACGAACATGTCGGTCCATAAGCCGAAGGGTCCGATTGGCTCCTCTTACTTTTTGGAATCAGCACTAGACACTGTCTTTTCCAGGTTCTCGGAAAGGATCCTCATTTAAACAAGAACTGAATACTTCCTGAAAAACATCTGGCCTCCATCTCCATAGCTGCCTTGAGTGCCAAGTTTGGGTCCAAGCCTGGAGCTTTCCTTTTCCGAAGGCTTGTGCAGATATCGCTGAGTTCGTCAGCCGTAACGGCTGAAAGGTCAACTGCCTGTATCGGCCCTTTTTGCAGAAGTTCATCTTGTTTCGGAAAGAGTGTAGCGACAATTCTCTCTATAGAAAGTGGGCATGTAGGTGCTATTTTATAGCTCCTCGCTAACTTCTTCATGACCGCTCTGTAAGGTCTTCCCCACGGATCATCGTTCACCTCTTCGCAGAGTTTCTTCTAACATTGCCATTTGCTCCGCTTGATTGCATGCGGTAATTCGCGCCTCGCAGCTTGGAATTCCTCCTATAGTGCATGAAACTCAGTGCTGCCTCTTGATTGCTGATACTTTCTCCTTGATGCATGACACCGTTTACGGAGGTCTGCGATATGGTCGTTCCACCAGTAGATAGGAGTTCCCCCTACACGTGAGCTGCTACGAGCCATCGATGCGTCACACGCTGTACTGATTAGAGATATTAGCTTGCTCGCCTTATCCTCCGCTGTGGCTGACAGCTCACAAGGTGCGGCCATCATTACTTCGAAGGACTCCCTATCAAAAGTCCTAGTTTTCCAGCGGACAGTACCTTACTCACGCCTGTGTTAGTGGTTTTCTGTTACCCAGTATGGTCAGTGTAGCCTGATGGTCGCTATGTGTATACAGGTCACAGACCTCCCACCTGGTAGTAGGGTGTAGGGAGTCACTAACGAAAGTCAGGTCGATAATAGAGGAACAGCCTTCCTTGACGAATGTAGGCTCCAACCCAGTATTTGCGAGTATAATTGTCATCCATCTGGACAAAAGCTTCCAGTAGTGCTTCTCCACGTCGATTGGTCCACTTATTGCCTCACTCGGTCGCCCAAGCATTGAAGTCTCCTGCAATAACTAGTGGTCTGTGTCCTCTGGCGTCTCGCACTATGCTATCTAGCAAATATTCAAAATCTTCAAATGTAATGTTAGATGGAGCATAGCAGCTGTACAGGTTCTGATGATCTATCTTAGCCCAGACAAAACCAGTTGTAGGGGCTTTTGCAGTTTCTTTTATAAAATTCCGTCCACATGCCCATATGGCTGTCCTTCCAGTGACATCCGATACCCAAGAGTCGTTATCGAAATTCCTATATTGCTCACTCAAGAGAAGATCCTGTGCGGTTTCACAGTGATTAAGATTGAGTTGGATAATCCTCATGTGTAGCGATTTTTAAGCCTCCTTTGTTCATCTAGGGCACGGTGTAATGCCGGAAATTTGCTTCCACCGCATGGATGGTCATAATCGCCTTTTCTATCACATAGAGCGCAGATCGGACTCTGGACAGTCCGAGGCTTTGTGCCCCTCTCCACAACACTTGCGACTATACCTTGCTCCATCTGGCCCTTTAAATTGTCTGGTCATATATCCAAGTACTGGAAGCATCGCTGCGGTCGAATCTTTTCACGTATTCGACTGACCACCAATCCTACTCTAATTCTTCCTATGCTTATTGCCTTTCTAGCAAGCATGACCGGTAGAGCAATAACCGCTGTCTTTGTTCCAGCATATGCCGAACGAAGCGAACGCACTGCGTTTATCTGGATTTGCTCCCCATCAAGTAGAGTAGTAAGAGCCTCGACAACTTCTTCTTTCCTTGTATGGGCAACCAGGTCTCTGATTTCAATCAGTGACTCCTCTGTCCATCCTCTAATTTTGGTATCTGGTCCAAGCGCTCCTTCTAAGGTGCGCTTCATGTTTCCAGCGCCCCACTCGATTTTCGGCCCAACTGTATCAGCAGATTTCCTGACTGATTTTTTCGAATCCTGGATATGTTTGAGCTCATATCTGGCAGAGATGGATCAGCTCGAACTTTACGACGGATATCTGCATACGTGCTGGATTCCTCAATTTTAACTATGGCATCCGGCCTTGGTGGTTTTGGGTGGGAGCGGGTACCGGCATTTACCATGTTCTTTGATGCCTCTTCTGCATTGTTCCGTACCATACTTTTGCTTTCCAGTAACATGAGATGGTTCTGGGTTCTGCAGACACACTCCTTTATTTTGCCGTGGACATTCGTCTGTCTGGATATATACTTGTAGATCTTCCAATTCTTTGACGAGCTTTTTCCCCTTCACCTGACAAAACCCCTGAGCCCCTGCACAGTAAGATTAATCTTCTCTTCAACCATTACATCAATGTTATACTGCATTTTATACCTTCTGCCAGGTGTAAAACAGCCGCGTCGAGCCTTAGGAACAGACGCTGACCTGGAAACCGCCTATTCTAGGAAGTGTGTGTGTTTTTTTTTTACGTGGGTAGGTGGAAATCTTCAAAAGACGCGGATAGGCCCGTACCTTTCCGCGTGTGGGATTTCTACCCACTAAAACACTTCCCTACACCTATTTCCCACCCTCCATGTGACCACCGTTAGGCATTACTTCGTGGAGGGGCCTTTTTGTTTTCCTATAAAGTACCTTTGTTTTTGTTTATATGGTGGATATATTATCTGTCTCTCGTTTTGCCTGAAAATAATAAATGGCTAAATATGGAATGTGAAAAATATCAAGTAAACATATACAGGAGAGAAAAAAGAAAAATATTCCGTCTACTCATAAAACACGTTGAGTCCACACTTACGCAGTACGATTTTAATGACAGACTATTGTTTATACTTAAAGATGTTCTATTCATTAAATGGAAATTATTTCATAGTAACTAGTTTCATAGTAACTACATGAAATTTTCTTTTCATTGAATTATTTTATAATTCTACTTTGAGAATTATAAAATCAGACGACTTGGAGTATTATGGTTGCTTTACCGAATGATCACAAGTAAACACTTAACCGTTTAAGTAACACTCATATCTTGTCATTGTCTCATTTTGTATTATGTCTTATTTCTTAATTATTCATTCGAGATATTTAAAAACATCAAAGCTATTATGTAAACAAAGTCTTTGTTGTTGACCAACATCTTCAGAATCAGCAGCCTCGTCTCGTCTTCACCCTTATTTAAAACTTACTCTGCTAACTTGCCTTAGCAGAGTTCATAACAAATCTCGGTCTGATCATAAAAACACAACAAAGTAATATTGTTAAAAGCCCACTCTTTTAGAATAGAGAAACCAAGTGCAGATAGAACTTTATATCGTTGGGGAGGGGGGTTTCTAAATTTGTCATTCTGGTTTCCTCAATAAGCTCACTTAATAACATCGAATGTCAGATAGTTATGATTTCCCTTATATCACTCTTCCTGAGCAGATGATCGTAGTCTTGTTATCAGTCCGCTTTTTAAAAACTAAGCCAAGCAGAAATGACTTAAGGGAATTAGTGCCCCCAAGAGTTGCTACTAATCTAATATGTGCTACTTTTCCCTCCATAGGCGTTTTCTTAGCAGCGCATTTTCGAAGGGGAACAAATTAGAATCTTCACGATTTCTTCTCAAATTTGAACACTAAAACTACAACACCTACTTGGGGGGGGTCCAACCATTCCACAAAATTGGAGAACTATTTAACAATTTGAATGGCAGGGATGGACGATAACAAAATCCTATTTTTGATCAAGGGATTCTGTAAATACATAATGATATATGTATCTTCTATCCCTTCTCTCGGCATACTTGCTCTCTATTATAACATTGGTAGTGCATCAAAGAAGAGTTATTTAGAGCCATAGTATCACTTACCGTTTTTACCACTGGCTTAAATAAGAGAATTATGATTGGGTTTTTTCCCCCTAATTTTGTTACTTTAACATGTTTTTTCAGTATTGGTTCTTATATTAGAATGTTTTCTTTTCAGGGCCGTGAAGCTTTAAGAATAAATAATTTAATATCGCATTCGCATACATATTTGTTTGTGTAATAATATATTAACATACGTTTACATTATTATATTATCTTAGGAGTAGGTTTCGGAAAATACATAACCAACTTACAACGAGGTCGACCACTTTACTTCTTAATTTTTCTCCAGTGACTTTATAGTAATATCGATACAGTGATCATTAAATTAGTGGGGTGTTTATTTTACCTGTTCAAAATAAAAACTTTTATTAAAACCCCTGTTTTATTATGTTGTTTTTAACCTTTGTTAAATCACTAACAGTTTGAAGTGAATGCATAGATGTTCATCAGTTTTCCTTCGACTTTGCATGATTCTTCTATTACAATTGCTTCAGAGGCGTTAGAGAAGTTCTGCAAACTAAAATGGCAGCTGAAGCATTGGAAACTTGTGGGATGTCAACCGTTGGAGATTCTGAGTGTCAAGACAACTCTGTTAAGGATAACAGTGAGTCCAGTAATGAAAATGTAGCGATTTTAGGATTATCAATGGATTCTGAAAATAGAAGTATTGCGCGCTTAAACTTTCCCGGACTTTTGGTTGATTCTCAAAAGGGAGAAAATGAGGAAAATAATATTAGTGATGTTTTGGAAGATGGGAACTACTCTAATTTTGAGAATGTGACAGATATTGTGTGCAAAACTGATATTAGTTTTAATTGTGATCCAGGCAGTGAAAATGTCATAGAACCCAGTGATTCTTTTGTAGAGTTTAATAATCAACAGTCACATCTAGATGCTGAGGAAACAAATAAAGGTGACTAGTTTTTATTTTATTATGATTAACCTGAGTATTTTTAAATGATCTTTATTATTGAAGGTGATTTAGATTCAAATTAATTTAAACAGAGGTTAGTTGTTGATTTCTGGTTTTATCAAAACTTCTGTAGGTGTTGACACTTTTGTTGATTTATTGTTACTAAGTTTACTTTACTGTTGGGCTTTGTATATTATAGTTGTTAGGTGCTCTGAATTTTTCTGGTTGTACTACTTGACATGGTAAAAGATGTTTTTAAAGTTTTTTTTTTTTTTTTTTTTTTACAACTTTTTACAGCTGTCAAGTTAAACTGATTCGTTAGATGAAATTGTTGGTATTTTATTAATTTGACCTATTAGTGAAAGGGTAAAGTTATATATGTTTTACTAACTTTTTTTGTTATTCATTGTTATATTAACTTTTCTATTTATGAAAACTTGGTGATGCGGAAGATGGTCGCATTAAATTAAACTGGTTGGATTCTCATTCGTATTTTGGTATTTACTGATTAGACATAAAGAAAGTATTTTAGGATTAATTTTTTAGTATAGTTGATTCGTGTTTAGAGTTTACAATCGGAATTAAAAAAGTTAATTTATGAGTATTATATTTATTTTTTTTTATTTATTATACATTTTTATTAAGGGGGAAAAAACCTGTCGGTTGAGCATGATCATGGTCAAATCACCTGCTTGCACGACTGCTGACCAAGAAACAGTACTTCTTTACACAGTATTGAATCCAAGACGTTTCATGGGTTGTAGTGGTACAGGTTTTTTTTTTTAATTAAGTGTAAGAACTGTCTTGGTTAATTAGTGATCAGGAAATCAGTTAATAGTATACAATTATGTTAACCGATATCTCTACTTAAACCCGTTGCTTTATATTTAAGGTACGTAAACTCCCTTAATAAATGTAAGGTTTCTTAAGAGAGTCTTCCCCATTTTGACTGTGTTTTATAAAGATTATTCTTCCTGTTTCACTGAGTTCTATAAAGACTATTCGTACATAAATATATATATCCATGTTATGACATAGTTTAAATGTTTACCCAGTTTACGTTTTAATCTGCGATATGTATTATCAGGGCTTTATATTCACCTACGGCTTGTGCCCAGGGGTGCCCGGTATAATAAATATGGTTCGGATTATAATTGGATGCTTATGGAGATTTGATAAAAGTCAGTTAATTTTTAATGATGAAGTTTATTTATTTCCTTGATTATTCAATTATATTTCTTGACGTAAGTTGAATTAAGTAAAAGCATAGGGTAGCTAATTGAGTATGGTACTTCACACCACAATTCTCATCCTATACTCCAGGTCTGAGATTGGTTTCTGGTTGTGGCAACTACTTTTTTTTTATGTTGTTGGGTGACCCTCCTGGGGCACTCCCAGTATTTACAAAGTAAGTACTGTTAATCAATTTATTGTGGGGGAAAGCCTGAGTGTGATTTTTAATGTGAAGTTGGGTATGATTTTAGTTGAATCACTTAATCGCATATCCATCAACAAAGAATTACTTATTAACTCCAGGTATCTGTTTCAGCTCATAAATTACATCTTAAACCATGATATTAAAAAGTATTGGAACAAGAACTGAGTTCTGGGCTTGAAAACTAATATTATGCATTCAATTTGTTTCAAATTATCATAATTTTTGGAATTTTTATTAGATATTCCAGAATAACATATAAGAAATAATGAACGATCTCGAAACAGATTATTCGTTGTTGATAATTTATTGTTTAAAATGCTGTTTTGAGAAAAAAAAAAATCGAATAATGCCCAACTCTGCTCTGGGGATAAATGGGTGAGGTAAAGGGAGAGGTGAAGCGATAAGACAAGTTCGGAAGTCTTTCTTGCTTCATGGGAAAGCACTAAACAAAAGTGGGGTACTCACTGGTTGGAGGGATGGCCGGGTGGGCAAACACGTTAGAAAATACGCATTTTCCATGGCAACGTATTATTAGGATAGCAAGTTCAAAACCCGGAGCCTGGGAACATTTAATAATACTCGGCATCAATGCCCCACCCTCTGCACTGGCCTGGGAAACCCCATATAGCGTGTATGGCGAGGAACAAAAAAAAAAAGTGCCGTACTCACTGTTTGGTGGTCTTCACTTTCCCTATCCCAATCAGCGCCTACTGTCACCTTCTCGTGGTCTTCACTTTCCCTATCCCAATCAGCGCCTACTGTCACCTTCTCGTGGTGTCCCCCGAGGTGTTTCTAACTCATGAACGACAGAGGTGGCCCAATTTCTGGGCCAACTTGGCGATCCTCCTAGGAAGTTTTAATTTAGGCTTGGTAGCCAAGAATCAAAAAACTATGACTACTATCCACAGGAAGGCTGTGGGAGGCGGAGGAAAAACAAAAGACTAATGAAAGCTGGGTCAGCTGGTGGAACTACCTGGTTGCCACCTGTGGAACCACCTGGTGGCAACCAATCCTCAATCAAAATAAGTAACAAAATACTAAATCTGGACCGGAATGCACTTAAAAAAAAGTGACTGTAATCTACGAGTGTAAACTCAGAAGTCGTATGTCCATACTCAAAAAACTAGAATCACTTTTGTGCAGATTATGTTTAAATGAGAGTGACACAGCTGGTTAGATTTCTGTTGGTGTGATCGATTTCAAATGATCTGGTCGACCCAATAAGCTCTATAAAATTTACTGATATCCTTATAACAGCTTTTAAGGTTTAGGCATTAAATTGGGCGCACAATAGGGCCAAGGTGGTCCAGGTGCACATGGCCACATTAATATAAAAAAAATCTCACTATTTTTATTAATGCAAATTAATTATAGATTACAAAAATGGTCTTAAAACTTCTGGAATATACCATGGTGTTACGCTCCAACTTTCAAAAATCTTAAGTTTTTTTCTTTCACACCAAACTTTTTACCTTGTAGTGGAAGTACTTGAGGGGCGCAGTCAAAATACTAATATGAATGTTTCATATATTTAATTGTGCAGACATTTCGATTTGAATTTCTGGTCCTCATCAGAGCTAAATGTTATAGAATTTTAAAAAAATGCAAGATTATAATTATAATTGTTGAAGTAAGACCATGATAAAAATAAATGATAAGTGAGATAAAAATCAATCTAGCGTATCTGAGGTTATATGAAGTAATATTGAGATGTAAGTATAAAAATTAAAATTATGATGATTAAGATTAGAATGGTCTGTAGGAATGAAGCCTATGTTAATAAGAAAAAATATACTGGTGTATTAAATAGAAAACTCTAAAATAAGATAGAAAAAATCCCTAATAAGATAGAAAAAAAATATAATATTACGGAATAAAGCACTGGATGAAGGGTAAGAAATTTATGTTTACATCATGATAATTAAAGAATAACAATTAGATGTGTGCTATAAAGAGTGTTACACTAGAAGGATGAATGACTAAATCATGATAATTAATGAATGAATAATAGGTTTACTTAACAGAATATTGCACAAGAAGGATGAAAAATGAATAAAGAAACAAAAAATACTGTGTCGTATAAACTAGAAGATTAACTGTAGAAGAAATACAAATAAAAATAATTACGTAGGATTGGATGATGTGGTATGAAAATATAAATTCATCGGATTTGAGAATATTGTTGAGTAATAATGACAGCTACAGTGAAATCTGTATAAAACGGAATTCTGTCAAAATGGAAAAATTATCTTGGAACAGATCGAATTTATATCTGAAACCACCTTGCATAAGCCGTTAATCTGTCTAACCCGGAAACGGAAATGGGTGTTTTTGGTACGAAAATTTTTATAAAACGGAATAGTTGTTAGTCGCATTAATGAGCTATCCGGTAGGAGACAGATTTCAAAGAATCATTCTCTGTTTAATCCAATATATACTCTGCTATTATGAGCGCTTTAGATTGAAAGTCAGGAAATCAAATTTTCGAAGAACCGCATCCTGTAATCCTCCTTCTATTTCTTTGCTTTTCTATTTAGTCCTTTTAAAGTTTTTGAACAATACACTTGTGAGTAGTGCCTTTATCAAAATTAATTTTTCTTATTTGAGATGTCAGTTTGTAAAAAAAAAAAAACTTTATCTCTCAATGAAAAAGTGAAACTGATTGAGGAGCACGAAATGAAAGAAACATCAGTGTGGCGGCAGCAGGTTTTCAAAATTGAAGAAAAACCAAATCTGCCCGCCTTATATAGCGCCAGTAAAATTAGAACATTTTTTTTTAATTGTTAATAAGTTAAGGAAGGAATAAAAAAATATAATTGCAGCTGACTATACTAAACAAAGACTTTAATAGCATAAAAAAAACAAAAAACAAATATTTTAACTATATACACAATATTATAAAAGTAATGAATAATGAAAAAAAAAAAAAAAAATACACAAACTTAAAATTGAACTTCAAAAAAATAATTTAAAACTCCTAACATTAATTAAAATAAATTGAACTCTTGTAAATTGTGAGGAAGAAAACATAACAAAAAATTAATATTTGCAATTACAAAAGGGTTATTTTTTATTGCCCTTGTGTGAATAAAAAATTAAATAACGAAGTTTGAATAATGAAATAGACATTCATCCTCATATGTAATATGTAAATTACTTTACATATATTACAAGTTAGGTACGTTTGTGGAATTGTTCCAGTACCAATGATTAATTTGATGATTAAATGTTCATAGTTACACATTCGGTGTGAGATGTGTTGCCTGAAGAATGACCCAAATGTGGGTATAAATTGCGATCTCTTCACATGAAGAATAAAACAACCGTACTCTACCACTGCAAATGCTGTACTGCCGTGGCATTAGATAAGGACGCGTCTTTAATACCTAATTTAAAAACACGGCATCTATCATTGTAAATATATACGTAGGCATCTTACAGCCGTAAATATACACATGAAATTTAAATTACCAGGTCTGCAAGTTTAAAATGTCGTTTATTTCTTAAAATATATACACAGTAATTTAAAAAAAAAGTATAATATATTTTATTCAAAGTACTGGCCCTCGCTTTCTACACATTTTGTCCATCTCTCGGGCAATTTATGGATACCATTCCAAAAGAATGCTTCATCTTTATTTGAAATCCATTCATCGAGCCATTTTCTTACATCCTCCAAATTGTTAAAGTGTTGCTCAGCCAATGAGTGTCCCATCGATGAGAAGAGATGATAATCAGAAGGCGCCAGGTCAGGTGAATACGGCGGGTGGGGTAGGAGTTCCCAACCAAGCGAAGAAATCGTTTCCTTAGTCAATCTGGCTGAATGTGCAGGAGCGTTATCATGCTGAAGAATGACTTTGGCGTGCCTGTGAGCCCATTCTGGGCGTTTTTCGATCAATGCGTGACTCAAATTGATCATTTGTTGTCGGTAGCGGTCGGTATTGACTGTTTCGCCGGGTTTGAGAAGCTCGTAGTAGACTACTCCCTTCTGATCCCACCACACACACAGCATTGTCTTCTTCCCAAAACGATCCGGTCTTGCACTCGATGTGGATGGTTGTCCTGGTGTTACCCATGATTTTATTCGTTTGGGATTCCGAAAATAAATCCATTTTTCATCGCCAGTTACAACTCGATGCAAAAAACCCTTTCTTTCGTGGCGTAAAAGCAGCATTTTGCACACAGTTTTTCGTTTTTCCATCTGTCGTTCGTCCAATTCATGTGGAACCCATTTTCCAACCTTTTGAATTTTTCCCATAGCTCTCAGGCGATCGGAAATGGCTTGCCTAGTGACATTCAACTGTTCTGCCATCATTTGTTGGGTTTGGGTATTGTCTTCGTCTAATAAAGATTGCAATTCGACGTCCTTCTCGTTTTTTATCAGTAGCATCAAAATCACCACGTTTGAAACTTTGAAACCAACGTTCACATGTCTTGACGGTTGGAGCAAGATCGCCATAAGTCTCAACAAGAATTCGATGACATTCAGATGCCTTTTTCTTTTGATTGAATAAGAAAATCATGACATGCCGCAAATGCTCTTTATTTGGCTTAAAATTAGACATTTTTAACACCAAAGAAAGGTATGATACGTCCACGTAAACGACTTAAAAACAACTGACTTTTGTAAACAAATGACTAACAAACAAAATAGCGTTTAGAGATAAGCAAATCCTTCAATAGGCTAAGAGCGCATTCTATTGGAATTAAAACGACATTTTAAACTTGCAGACCTGGTAAAATATTATTCACACTTGTTTATAATAAATAAAAATATAATTTAAAAATCCAAATTTTCACATGTTTGCCACAACAATTGGTTAAACTTTTAGCTGAAAAATATCATATCGGGAAAACACAAGTTTATGAAGCTATTAAAATAAGAATAAAATTAAAGATCAGTGGTTAAGTGGAAGGGCAGGCCAGTCAAAACGGGCCAAAAAAGTTTGCTCAAATGAAGAAATTAATGAAGATGTTTGGGAATGGTTTCGTAAGTTCCCAAGCGAGAGGAATGCCGATTTCTGGACCCATGATTCAAGCAGAAGCTTTTGAAGTAGCCCAAAAAATAGGGAATATGGATTTTAAAACATCATCTGGATGGCTTGAAAGCTTCAGAAAAAGGCACAATATAGAGCTAAATAAAATTTCTGGATAATCAAAGATGTAGATACTCAAACTGTCCAAGAATGGAGAGATAAGATTTACAGAATCATAGAAGTTTATGATAAAAAAAATATATTTAATTGTGATGAAACCGGGCTTTTTTACAGAATGCTTCCAACTAAGTCCCTAGTGATAAAAGGTGGTATGAGTAGTGGTGGGAAGAACTCGAAGGAAAGGTTGACGGTTTTTTCTCTGTGCCAACATGGAAGGAGAATTTGAAAAACCTCTCCTCATTGGTAAGTCTGCCCATCCTAGACCTTTTATACACCTAGATAGGAATACATTACCAGTTTATTGGAGATTTAACAAAAAAGCCTGGATGACAAGTACAATTATGGAAGAGTGGTTACATACGTTCAATGAAAAAATGAAAATTCAGAAGATAAACATATTGTTATTCTTAGACAATGCTACTTGTCATCTGCATATTTCTTTATCAAACATAAACTTAGTTTGGTTTCCTGCTAATACCACATCAATTACTCAACCTTTAGATCAAGGGGTTATTCAAAACTTTAAATGCTTTTACAGAAAATTACTCTTAAAATTGAACGATTGCTCGAACGTTGCAGAGTTATGTAGGACAATTAATGTTCTTGACTCAGTTTATTTTATTAGCAAAGCTGTGAAGAGCATTCTTCCAGCTACTGTAAAAAATTGTTTAATCAAGGCAGGGTTTCCAGTTTCCAAATGGACTTGCCTGATGCAATTGACGTAATGAGGAGATGTCTGGACTA